>JADBJO010005284.1:134962-147462 GCA_016801955.1 Conus betulinus
TCAGATCATCGGGAAAAAATCAATGTAAACATACCGTACGTTACTGGAGAGAGAGAGAGAGAGAGAGAGAGAGAGAGAGAGGAGAGAGAGAGAGAGAGAGAGACAGACAGACAGACAGACAGACAGACAGACAGAGAATCAGGCGCATGTTTAATTCATAAATCCCCTGCCTTCAGAAGGGATATCCACAGGAAGATGATGCCATCCTATCTCCATACAGGTCACCCGCGCTTCCTGGGTTTTCCAGGCTGGCTCCAGAGAAAACAGGCGTGCGCCCGCGTTGTGTTGGCATTGGTGGGTGACATCGATAAGGTCCCCTGGAATCCGCACAGACGTTTGATTCAGATGGTGGCACTCTCTTCAATGTTTATATAATTGGCATGCTTTAGTCTCTGCACCTTGGAACTGTCTCTGGAGACAACGAGGAGTACGTGGGGAAAACACCTTGAAGCAGTACATCTTGTTTTCAATCATTCTGCATGGGGAGAGAGACCACAGAAGAGTTTTCATATCAGACAGACAGACAGACAGACAAGACATTACTATGAAGACAGACAGACGATAGAGTTGTTGGCCTCTCTGTGCACACCCACGACTGACTAGCAGAGGCAGTCATATCCTCTAGAATCATCGAAATTCCATACTGGACAACCCCATGGCAACAAGAATCCTGCAAACCACACATACTTTCTGTCTGTATATCGGATGTACCCCTCCAATCTCTATTCCTCCACCCTCCTTCTTCCCCCAGACCCCTCACCCATCCCTAGCATTCTCTCTGGGTTTGTTTTTCTTTTTCATGAAGAGCACGTGATATCCGTTCATTTTCCCCCCCACACAGGTGTGTGTGGTGACAGCGTTTAGCCCCAGGCTTGTTGGATCTGGAGGGATAGGATTGGTCTGCGTGCGTGTGTGTGTGTGTGTGTGTGTGTGTGCGTGAGTAAAACACAGATACAGACAGAAATCAAACAGACGCAGACGTGTAGTAGTGGATGAGAGAGAGAGAGAGAGAGAGAGAGAGAGAGAGACAGAGAGAGAATTGCACTAAACCTCTCCTTCCACCTCTTCACCCGTCTCTTCATCACTTTCAACCCTCCATCTCACACCTGTCCCTCCGTTCACAAGTTCGTCAATCTGTCTTCCCACACGCACGTGCATCTAGCTCTCCGTTCATCCATCCCCCCAAGCACAGACACCTGCAGCCTTGTTACAAGTTTATTGTCCACACATTGATATAGGCCCCGACCCTAGGCATTGAGGTAGATAACATTGCAAAGACAGAGCAAGCCAAACAACATCCACCGCCCCAACGGGACACAATGGCCAGCAGGCGTCTCCAGTGAGGTCTATCTGCCAAGCGCTACAACAAAGCCGCCATTAGTTTGTGATGCTGTTCATCAGACATTTTGTCTCAATATCATGCCTCTGTCAAATGGTGAACGGAGTTGCATCACCACAGTTTGACGAGTGTAAGTAGTAGCGACGAACACAGTTTAGATATAAACACAGGAGACCCCTCTCTCTCTCTCTCTCTCTCTCTCTCTCTCTCTCTCACACACACACACACACACACACACAGAGGTGCAAACACACACAATTTACCTACTTCTTCATATCTCAGACCATTCAAATGATTAAACAAAAGTGGACTTCAAATCACCTCAACACACCAACAAGACAATCTGAACGATGTATCCAAACAAAATATTGAAGGCAACTTTTACGATTTCGTCAATAAAACGTCATCAATGCAACTTTCACGATTTCAACATTTAAACAACATCAAGACGTTTTCCACGATTTCTGTTTCAAATATTATCAGGGCAGTTTTCACGTATTCTTTAACCAAACATTATCAAGGCAACGTTCATATTTTGTTTTCAGTCAAATATAATCGAGGCAATTTGGCTTTCTTGAGTCTAACGTATATAGAAGAAATTTGCATTCTTTCTTCAGCTATCAAGCAGTTCAACTTTGTATATGTTCTCTTCACTCGACATTGTCAGAACATTGAGCATTTTGTACATTAACATTACAATACGGTTGCACTTTCACATCAGACCAACTCTGTTCCAGTGGTACATATAATTTGCCAAAGATGATAGAACAAATTTATTCCAGCAGCAGTGTACATGGTTTGTTCACAGAAAGGTTATGGAACCCGTTAGGAGTTTTCTTCAATGTCCATTACTAAAGGATACTGTAGGCTCTCCGTTCGTTCAAAAGTTATTAACTGCAAATTTTCTGTCAAAGTTTAGCTTTAAACACCTGAAGGCATATAGGCCATTTGGTCAAACACCGGTATTGACAAAATTCGAGTCAACTTCCTACCTCACTCTTAACAGCCAGAAAGATCAGAGAAGTTTGATGATGAACATTTTCAAATGTGATCAACTTATGTATTGACGTGTACCAACAGGCCAAACCTCACTTGTTTTGTCATGCGAATAAGGTATGAACGAATGTATTTCCGTGCTTCGACCCCTTTCATCAAATATTTCATGGTTCCATTCACTGTGCACTTCTTACGCGTCATCATGCATGTGCGTCACAGACTGTGTGGCGCGTGTGACGTCACTGAGTGACGTTTGCACGGGACGGCGACCCCGGAACACTTCTAAAGTACATACCATGGCCACCAGACCCCCACCTATCCCTTTCACACACACACACACACACACACACATAGAATGACACAGAACTCTCTCTCTCTCTCTCTCTCTCTCTCTCTCTTCAACGAAAAGGTGATCACCAGTCACTGAGGTGGTCGCTGTGTGAAGTGTAATTCGTTTTGCATAGAACGGTAGATAATCACTTCCTGTCGTAATGTCATTGCTTCCCCCTAATCCAATCAGTGAGGGCGCCACAATCGAGTCACGTGGGGACGCCATCGGTCACGGGACTGACGGTGATTGGACAATGACTTCCACCACAGAGTGCAGCGAGAGCGACGCTACGTCAGCTATCAGGCATAGAAAAGGAAGTCACTTCCGCGCATGCGCCAAATGCCGGATATATGAGGTGTGGCGTGGAGGCAATGATGGTGGTAGGTTGTGTGTGTGTGTTTGTGTGTGTGTGTGTGTGTGTGTGTGTAAGAGCGGGGAAATGGGGTGTTTGGTTTCGTCTGGGACGGGGTATGTGGGGGGGGTGGGTGGGGGAGCGGGGGGGGGGGGGGGGGGTTTGGGGGGGGGGGCGAGGGGGGGGGGGGGTGTATCCCTTTTCAAAAGTTTGCATAAATAGTTTCTGAACGAAAACGGTATGTTTCATCGTGAAAAGGCGAATGACACGCCTCGGATTTAATTACAATGTGGTGGCAGTAAATGGTTCCAGGGATTGCCATGGAAACTGCAGGTCCACACTGTTCCATCCGTATTTGTGCTCTGTCTTTTCCTTCCTGTTGGATAACTCCTTCAGCGTTCTCCGCATGGCTTCATCCCTGGCAACTGGCTTACACCCCCAAAGAGGTGGTCCTTCCTCTTCCGCCCATCCCCATATCAACCATGTGTGTGCGTGTGTGTGTGTGTGTGTGTGTGTGTGTGTGTGTGTGTTGTGTGTGTGCGCGCGTGTGTGCGCGCGCGCGCGCGCGCGATAATGTCTAAGTTACAATCGTAACTGTTACTGACTGCGTCAGCCTGTCCTTTCTAACCTGGGTATTAACAAAAGACGACACTCTCGCCATTACTCCTAGATATACAGACTGCGCCTTCGTCTTTCGGTGGCTAGGCTGGTTCACTTCCTACACTGTTATATATAGCAGACTGTCAGAGAGCCAGGAACCAGTGAGGATTTCACCAGATACACTGTTACACCGCAGACTTGCAGAGCTACGAACCACTGAGG
The DNA here is from genome assembly GCA_016801955.1 of Conus betulinus. NCBI lineage: Eukaryota > Metazoa > Mollusca > Gastropoda > Neogastropoda > Conidae > Conus > Conus betulinus. Next base: position 138,803 of record JADBJO010005284.1, read on the forward strand.
ATTTCACCAGCAGCTGCGTTAACTCGTAATGTACAGAGATGGGGAAACGGGGAATTGTTGTCAGTGATGTGCATGGGTGATGTTGTCAGTAATGTGCAGAGATGGGTGAAACGGGGCGAATTGTTGTCAGTAATGTGCAGAGATGGGTGAAACGGGGCGAATTGTTGTCAGCGATGTACAAAGAGATGGGTGAAACGGGGCGAATTGTTGTCAGTAATGTGCAGAATTGTCTTTTGTGGAAGCGTTATTCAGCCTGCAATTTACACAGCTGTCTCTAATGTATATAACTGTTTGACGCAATTTACACAGCTGTCTTGAACATAAGCAAATGTTGACGTAATATACACGACTATTTTTAACATACACAATTGTTGACGGAATGTACACGGCTATTTTTAACACAAACAACTGTTGACGTAATGTGCACAGCTGTCTTTAACACAAACAACTGTTAACGTATTGGACACAGCTGTCTTTAACACAAACAACTGCTGACGCATTGGACACAGCTGTCTTTAGATAAAAACAACTGTTGACGCATTGGACACAGCTGTCTTTAACATAAACAACTGCTCACGACGTATTGGACACGGCTGTCTGTAACACAAACAACTGTTGACATAACGTACACAGCTGTTTTTAACAGGATTAATGATTGGCGTGGCGTGAAGCATTGTCTTTAACACAAACTATTGTTGACATAATGTGCAGAACTATCTTTGACACAAACGACTGTTGACAATCTGTAAACAGCTGTCTTTGTCTTTAACACAAACAGTTGTTGACATAATGTGCAGAACTGTTTTTGACACAGCTACCGAAAAGTTTACACTGAAGTCTTGCACGCATACAACTGTTGTCATAATGTACACAGCTGTCTTCAGCACGAAAAACTGTTGGATAAAGTACACAGATGTCTTCGACACAACTGTTGACATAATGTACACAGTTGTCTTCAATACAAAAACCGTTGACATGACACACTGAGTTGTCTTCAACACAAACAGCTGTTTTTTAACAGTGACGTATTGTTAACATACTGTAAGTGCCTGCTTTCAACACAAACACTGTTTTAACAGAGACGTATTGTTAACATACTGTACACGCCTGCTTTCAACACAAACAACTGTTTTAACAGAGACGTATTGTTAACATACTGTACACGCCTGCTCTCAACACAAACAGCCGTTTTAACAGTGACGTATTGTTAACATACTGTACACGCCTGCTTTCAACACAAACAACTTTTGTCGTTAAACAAAGAAGAAAATATTCAGACATGATGAGTGGTTAGCGTTTAACAAAGAAAAATGCCAAAGACAGTTAGGTAACCGAGCGGTTAATTGTCACAAAGAGAGAAACACCCGATGCAGTCAGACAACAAGATATTGGAATTGCTGAAATAAAGCATATATGTCAGTTGACAATCAGATGACGGTATGACTGTTCCGTGCAGTATGTCTTGAAAACCTGACAGGAACTGATTTTTTTTTTTTTCTGTGGAGACGGAACAATGAGTGTGGTTACTGCAGCACAGTCTATGGAGATTCCTTTGCCCTAGCGTGTGACGGGGCCAGATCATACGACAAAGAATCAGTCACGTGACACCACGTTGTGGACAGGACGTCCCTTTCGATTTTCTAATGTAGGTCCTAAACATATGCCGACATGGGGTCAGTTTGTTCATTTGTCATACAGACACCAATCTTCCAACCGTCAGGCGTCAACGGTCAAACAACATTCCTCCCAGAGGTCAGCTCAGCTCTGCAGCACTGTGATAATCTGTTCCAGTTCATCGTCGTTCCAGACGTGGGGCAGGTTTGTTGGGCAGGCTGTCGGGCAGGTTGTCGGGCAGGTCTCGGGCAGGCCTCTCTGGATGTGCAGCGTCCAGGTGAAGACCTGAACCAAATTGACGAGGTCTAGAAGTTCCTTAATTGTCAATGCCAGAGACACGTAGACATGTAGTCTGGAAGTTCCTCAGGTATACAATGCCACGGATACCCAACAATATGTTCCGTACGTCCACTATACCCTGCTGCTAAGAGCAGAGTCAGGAATGACTGTTTCTTCAAGTACACGCACAGAGTGATGCCACGTGATGACGCTCCTGCCGCCGCTCCAGTGGAACCACCTGCAGCCGATGCCGTGACTGTCAAAATGAACATGCCAGAACCACTTGTGCACAGATCGACAACTTGTTCTTCCCTGAGGCGTCATGCTGGTGTCTGTTGACTGACCAGCCATTCTGCCTTCTTACGGATTCAAACCTGACACAGATGCGTGTTTTCTGTGAAACAAAGCTGGGCAGGCAGGAATGACGACGGCGCCATGGAGGTGAGGCGTTCCACAGGGAACACTGCTGGTCCGGGGGCAGTTTCCTTGTCGCCAGATGACTGCTGTTTTCAGAATCGTGGCTGTATTCATGAAAAACTGTTTCATTCGTGTATTTCTCCTTGTGTGCCCTTTTGTTTTTTCTCTGTCTTGCCCTTTGTCTGCCCTCATTCTGCCCCTTTGTTTGCCCTCATACTGCCCCTTTGTTTGCCCTCTACTCTTTGTTTGCCCCTCTCTGCCCCTTTGTTTGCCCTCACTCTGCCCCTTTGTTTGCCCTCACGCTGTCCTTTGTTTAAGTGGACAATGAGTGCGTCATTGCAACCCTTCCAACGCAACCTACCCGACACCTGTCGGCCTGTGGAATGGTCATACCAGCACCTCCAGGACGATTCGTTTGGAAACTGCTCGTCTTTCGGCTCTGCAGTTTCGAAGAGCTGGTGATTTGCCCCAGAGGGAGCCGTCTGAGTCACATCACTGTCCGCCGGTCTGACGACATCATCATCACTGGTGAAGACGTCGTCCGATCCCTCGTTGCTGTCGTTGTTTTCGGAGCGGCCCCCGCACGTGCCGGACACGCGGGAGAGATGGGGAGCTGCTGCAAGGACCCCCAGCGGAGGAGCTTGATCCTCTCCAAGGCTTCGTCATACTGAGGTAAAGCGGAGTCGGGCGGAGGGGGGAAGGTGGGGGAGGGGAGGAGAAAGCCGGGGCTGGGGGTGGAACTGGGGCTGGGGGTGACACTGGACCCGGAGGAGATCTGGGAGGTGAAGAACGATGACGTCTTGCCCGGTGACGTCACCCCCACGCTCAGGCCGTTAGCCGGCGCCGGTCGACCGACGCGGATCGTGGTCGTGGGTGAAGGAGTTTCCGACGTCCATACTCGTCGTTGACTGATGACTTGCACTCCACGTCACCGTTCTCTTTTACGGTGCCCTTGGAAGCCTCTATGGACCCCTCACCGATTGCTGAGTCCTGGAGTGGGGAAGACCCGTTTGAGACCTCTCCTCCCGTCCTGAACACTCCCAGGTGATCCCGCCCTGTTCGCCTGACTCAGCGCCTCAAGGGCGCTCACTCTGCTCAGCACAGAACTGTGAGAGACCTCAGTTTTGTCACGTGACAGCTCAGCACGTGCAGCACTGTCCGAACTTCTGGCTCGCGGCCTCCTGACTGGGCGGAAGTCTTTGTCCTTGGACGTGCAGGAGGACCCGGGGCCGGCCGGGGGACGGGGCGGGAATCAGCCGGAGCAGCTCATGGTTGGCCTTCAGTGGCCCGGGGCTGGGGCGGCTGATGGGCCGGAACAGTTCCCTCTCTCCGGCAGCGGGGAGCTGGGGGGACCCTGGGGGTGGGCGGGGGGGAGGGGGGAGAGGCTGCGGGGAGGGAGGGTGGGGCTGGGCGGGGGAGGGTGAGGGGGGGGAAGTTCTTGGGGAGGCGCTTCGGCGAATCCCACCGACTTCTTGGATTTGCGTGATGCCCGTTTGTTCCTCAACAGTCCGCCGGTGCTGACCACATCTGCACACACACAGGAAGGGAATGATAGAAAAAAATGATTGTATGGTGACCACGTCTGCACACAGACAGGAAGGGAATGGTAGAAAAATGATTGTATGGTGACCACGTCTGTACACAGACAGGAAGGGAATGGTAGAAAAATGATTGTATGGTGACCACGTCTGTACACAGACAAGAAGGGAATGATAGAAAAAATGATTGTATGGTGACCACGTATGTACACAGACAGGAAGGGAATGGTAGAAAAATGATTGTATGGTGACCACGTCTGTACACAGACAGGAAGGGAATGATAGAAAAATGATTGTATGGTGACCACGTCTGTACACAGACAGGAAGGGAATGATAGAAAAATGATTGTATGGAATGAAGAAAGCGATGGTAACATATCAGGTAGGATGAAGATGGGGGAAACGATGCAAATAATGAAACAAAGGAGAACATGTCAATTATGATGAAGATGGGAGGACGATAGAAACACAGAAACAAAGGAGAACATGTCATTTAGGATGAGATGGGGGAACGATAGAAACACAGAAACAAAGGAAAACATGTGAGTTAAGATGAAGATGGGGAACGATAGAAATACAGAAACAAAAATGGACAGACTGGCACATAAGCAGCCATACAGACGGGCACAGAGCCAAACAGACTGTCACGTAACCAGCCCTACAGACAGTTCAGACTGTGTCAGGTAATCAGCCATACAGACAGCACAGAGCCAACAGACTGTCACGTAACCAGCCCTACAGACAGTACAGACTGTGTCATGTAACCAGCCATACAGACGGTACAGAGCCAACAGACGGTGCCAGACAAAATCCCGTGGTTCCAGTGATCTATGCCAGACTAATATTGACGGCAAGCCAAGTCCGTCCCCTTCCGCCATTAGACACGCAAATCACGGATTTCCTGCTCTTTGATTGGACAGATAATAGCTACTGGTTCCCCTCCCCCTCCCCCTCCCCCACCTTCAGCACAACGCACCTGTCACGGAAGGCCCACCCTTGAGGCCACCGCTTAGAGCTCATGCTGTTTCTAAGGCAACGGGACGAAAAAACGTATCTGATTTCGAATGTCAGCGTATAGGTTTCAGCACTGACATTATATGCCTGGCATGTCATTATCATCGTCATGTCCGCACTGTAGAAGATGTCCATTACGCACATGGAAGGTCACGTATCATTATCAAGTTTCCACTCATCTGACAAATTGTCAGTACAGTTTGGGAGGGGAGGCCGGTGTGTGTGTGTGTGTGTGTGTGTGTGTGTGTGTGTGTGTGTGGAGTGATGGCATTGTGGGCATGGTTGTCCTGATCAAGGGGTGGATTCCCTTTTCTTGACAGATACGTTGATAGCTGGACCAGACTCAAATATGGACTTACAAGTAGACCGGTTCACGAAAGATTCGACAGTATCAAGCATTAGTGCACAATCGATTTACAACACTCATCGACATCCAAACTACACAAAAACAACACAAGAAACAACAGCAACAACAGCAGCAGCAGCAACACAACAACTACAACTACAACAACAACAACAGCAACAACAGCAACAACGACAACAATAACAAACAACAACAGCAACAAACAACAACATTTTACCGTGTTAATATTTTGGCAACTGACCTATTGTGAACAAATGCATAGTACGTAACTCTCTCTCTCTCTCTCTCTCTCTCTCTCTCTCTCTCTCTCTCTCTCTCTCTCTCTCTCTCTCTCTCTCTCTCTCTCTCTCTCTCTCTCTTTCACCCACGCCTTCTTGTCTCTCATTTATTTTGTACTTCTTTGTGATTGATTACAAATTGTATCTTCGATAACGCTCGTGTGTGTGTGTGTGTGTGTGTGTGTGTGTGTGTGTGTGTGTGTGTGTGTGTGTGTGTGTGTGTGAGTGAGTGCTCCTTCTTTTTTCTTACTATCTTTCTCTCTTTTTTTTTTCTTGGAGTGTGTGTGTGTGTGTGTGTGTGTGTGTGTGTGTGGGGGGGGGGGGGGGTGGGGGGGGGGGGGGGGGGGGGGGGGGGGGCAGCCTACTGAAGAAAACTAGTTTCAGTCTATTTTGAGGAGTTCTTAAATACATATTTCATGAGCGGACAGCGACTGAAGATTCTAACACATTTTTTTTTTCTACTTGACCTTTTCTCTTTCAAGAAGGAGGTTTTGTACACAGCATCGTTTTATAATGTTGTGGTCTGAGGTTTTGTACACAGCATCGTTTTATAATGATGTGGTCTGAGGTTTTGTACACAGCATTGTTTTATGATGATGTGGTCTGACTGTCGCTTTGTGGACCTTAACGTGCATGCATTTATTCGTGCTAGCACGCACGCACGCACACACACACACACACACACACACACACACACACACACACACACACACACACACACACACACACACACACACACACACACACACACACACACACACACACACACACACACACACACACACACACACACACACACACACACACACACACACACACACACACACACGCACGCACACTCACACACACACACACAACACACAACAACACAACAACACACACACACACACACACACACACACACACACACACACACACACACACACACACACACACACACACACACACACACACACACACACACACACACACACACACACACACACACACACACACACACACACACACACACACACACACACACACACGCACGCACGCACGCACACACACACACACACACACACACCACACACACAACACACACACAACACACACACACACACACACACACACACACACACACACACACACACACACACACACACACTCACACACACACACACACACACACACACACACACACACACACACACACACACACACACACAACACAAGACACACACACACACCCACACACACACACACACACACACACACACACACACACACACACACACACACATATGGGTCTCCAAACACTCTGGCATGACTGGTTCCAGCCCAAGTCACCGTGGCAGACTGCTGGCGGCCTGGCTGTGGTCAATAACAGTCCTCGCTCCGGGCCATCCGAGGAGGCCAATTGGCCCGCCATTAGGGCCGCGAGGACGGCCACTGATAGTCTGCCCACACGCCATGGAGTCAGCGACCCAGCTCGTGGGAGGAGGGATAGTGTGCCATCATATTCCATCACCACTAACGCTGCAGCCGTCACGACCAAAAATGTCACAAGGTATTCGTCACTAAAAACACTGCAGCTGTCACGACCAAAAAAATGTCACAATGCATTCGTCACTAAAAACACTGCAGCCGTCACGACCAAAAATGTCACAATGCATTCGTCACAAAGAACACTGCAGCCGTCAGGACCAAAAATGTCACAATGCATTCGTCACCAAGAACACTGCGGCCGTCACAACCAAAAATGTCACAATGCATTCGTCACTAAGAACACTGCAACCGTCACGACGAAAAAAATGTCACAATGCATTCGTCACTAAGAACACTGCAGCCGTTACGTCGAGAAACGTCACAATGCATTGCAGTTCATATTGTAACAGCAACCGGTGACTAGCTTTCTGTATTCCAAGTGAACAGCAGGATGTTAAAATGGATATCAGATGTGCATTCCTATGCTAGTGAAGACGTCTGATAGAGATAATATAGTTTATTACCCATCAGTTACAAATGATTTATAACTATTTCATCAGATTCAGAGCTTGGCAGTTCGCACGTCCCTGACTAAAGTTGTAACAATTGTCACATCATGCACGCACACACACACACACACACACACACACACACACACACACACACACACACACACACACACACACACACACACAACTGAAATATAAAGGTGTTTTATTTTTGTCCATACGCCTTCAGAGTAACATGTTTCGTGAAGATTGCTGCAATGTGTAATTTTTGAGAAGATTGCTGCACTGTGATATTCTTGAGTAGATTGCTGCATTTTGACATTTTTCGTGTAAATTGCTGCAATGTTACATTTTTTTGTATAGATTGCATCATCGTGGCATCTTCGTGAAATTGCTGCATTTGTGACATTTTCATATACATTGCTGCAGTGTGACATTTTGTGTACATTGCTGCATTGTGACATTTTGTGTAGATTGTTGCATCGTGACATTTTGTGTACGTTGCTGCATTGTGACATTTTGTGTACATTGCTGCATTGTGACATTTTGTGTACACTGCTGCATTGTGACATTTTGTGTAGATTGTTGCATCGTGACATTTTGTGTACATTTGCTGCATTGTGACATTTTTGTGTACATTGCTGCATTGTGACATTTTGTGTACACTGCTGCATTGTGACATTTTGTGTACATTGCTGCATTGTGACATTTTGTGTACATTGCTGCATTGTGACATTTTGTGTACATTGCTGCATTGTGACATTTTGTGTACATTGCTGCATAGTGACATTTTGTGTACATTGCTGCATTGTGACATTTTATGTACATTGCTGCATTGTGACATTTTGTGTACATTGCTGCATAGTGACATTTTTCCTGTAAATTGCTGCATTCTGACATTTTCGTGTTGCATTCTGACATTTTCCTGTAAACTGCTGCATTCTGACACTTTCCTGTAAAGTTCTGCATTGCGACTTTTTGTGTGGATTGCTTCATCCCTTTCCTCTATTTTCGTAAAGCTTGCTGCATTATTTTTTGTTTTCACGGAGACTGGCGCGGTGACACATAACATGTTGTGTCAGCGCGTAGTTTGGAAGAAGACAGCAGAAGAAAAACATAATGAAGTGAGAGGTTTTTCTTGTCTTTGAACACTAGTCTGATGCATTACAAGATGTAAAAG
>JADBJO010005284.1:152462-167005 GCA_016801955.1 Conus betulinus
GATTGTCTGTGACAGACAGAGGACCAATCTCCCCATCATGATTGTCTGTGAGAGAGACAGAGGACCAGTCTCCCCATCATGATTGTCTGTGAGAGACAGAGGACCAATCTCCCCATCATGATTGTCTGTGAGAGACAGAGGACCAGTCTCCCCATTATGATTGTCTGTGAGAGACAGAGGACCAATCTCCCCATCATGATTGTCTGTGAGAGACAGAGGACCAATCTCCCCATTATGATTGTGAGAGACAAGAGGACCAATCTCCCCATTATGATTGTCTGTGACAGACAGAGGACCAATCTCCCCATTATGATTGTCTGTGAGAGACAGAGGACCAATCTCTCCATCATGATTGTCTGTGAGAGACAGAGGACCAGTCTCCCCATCATGATTGTCTGTGAGAGACAGAGGACCGATCTCCCCATCATGATTGTGAGAGACAAGAGGACCAATCTCCCCATCATGATTGTCTGTGAGAGACAGAGGACCAATCTCCCCATTATGATTGTGAGAGACAAGAGGACAATCTCCCCATCATGATTGTCTGTGAGAGACAGAGGACCAATCTCCCCATTATGATTGTGAGAGACAGAGGACCAATCTCCCCATCATGATTGTCTGTGAGAGACAGAGGACCAATCTCCCCATCATGATTGTCTGAGAGAGACAGAGGACCAATCTCCCCATCATGATTGTCTGTGAGAGACAGAGGACCAGTCTCCCCATCATGATTGTCTGTGAGAGACAGAGGACCAGTCTCCCCATCATGATTATGAGAAACAGAGGACCAATCTCCCCCATCATGATTGTCTGTGAGAGACAGAGGACCAGTCTCACCATCATGATTATGAGAAACAGAGGACCAATCTCCCCATCATGATTGTCTGTGAGAGACAGAGGACCAGTCTCCCCATCATGATTGTGTCTATGAGAGACAGAGGACCAATCTCTCCATCATGATTGTCTGTGAGAGACAGAGGACCAATCTCTCCATCATGATTGTCTGTGAGAGACAGAGGACCAGTCTCCCCATCATGATTGTCTGTGACAGACAGAGGACCAATCTCCCCATTATGATTGTGAGAGACAGAGGACCAATCTTCCCATCATGATTGTCTGTGACAGACAGAGGACAAATCTCCCCATCATGATTGTCTGTGAGAGACAGAGGACCAGTCTCCCCATCATGATTGTCTGAGAGAGACAGAGGACCAGTCTCCCCATCATGATTGTCTGTGAGAGACAGAGGACCAATCTCCCCATCATGATTGTGAGAGACAAGAGGACCAATCTCCCCATCATGATTGTCTATGACAGACAGAGGACCAATCTCCCCATTATGATTGTGAGAGAGACAGAGGACCAATCTCCCCATCATGATTGTCTGTGAGAGACAGAGGACCAATCTCCCCATCATGATTGTCTGTGAGAGACAGAGGACCAGTCTCCCCATCATGATTGTCTGAGAGAGACAGAGGACCAGTCTCCCCATCATGATTGTCTGTGAGAGACAGAGGACCAGTCTCCCCATCATGATTGTGAGAGACAAGAGGACCAATCTCCCCATTATGATTGTTTGTGAGAGACAGAGGACCAATCTCCCCATCATGATTGTCTGTGAGAGACAGAGGACCAATCTCCCCATCATGATTGTCTGAGAGAGACAGAGGACCAATCCCCATCATGATTGTCTGTGAGAGACAGAGGACCAATCTCCCCATTATGATTGTCTGTGAGAGACAGAGGACCAATCTCCCATCATCATGATTGTCTGTGAGAGATAGAGGACCAATCTCCCCATTATGATTGTGAGAGACAGAGGACCAGTCTCCCCATCATGATTGTCTGTGAGAGACAGAGGACCAATCTCCCCATTATGATTGTGAGAGACAGAGGACCAGTCTCCCCATCATGATTGTCTGTGAGAGACAGAGGACCAGTCTCCCCATCATGATTGTCTGTGAGAGACAGAGGACCAGTCTCCCCATCATGATTGTCTGTGAGAGACAGAGGACCAGTCTCCCCATCATGATTGTCGGTGCAGGCAGATGGAAGACAGTTGAAGACAGGGGGGGGGGGGGGGGGGGGGGGGGGGGGGGATCGTCGACCAAACAGGAACACAGGGAATCCAGGCACGTTCGGTCAGCAAACTCCTGGCGTGACACCTTCACTGGGAGCAGCAGGGAGACAGACCAGCAGGGAGCATTCAGGCGAGGAGCAACTGCCCCCAACCCCCTTCCCCCACAACAACCGTCATCATCATCCATCCTCCACCGCTCGACCCTCCTCCCTTCCTCTCCCATCTCCCCCTCCTCCTCCCAGGTCAGTCCCCGTGACGTGCTCACATCAGCTCAATGAGGCCGAGAGTCCCGTGCCACAGTCACATGCGGATGAGTCATCTTCCCGGTTTTCAGTCTTCCCTGTCGTCTGGGGGTACCTGCTGCCTGACAACTTCCCACCCCCAGAGAGTGCCGGCATCTGCACCCTCCCCCCTCCCCTCCTGTCTGTCCCACCCCCACCACAGTTCTGTTCACAGGGTATCCATCATCACCCTTCATGATTATTCCCAGGGTACACATTGGGTCCGTCCAACTGTCAGGGGTTGGGGGATCAAGTCCAAGGACGGGGGATGGAAGAAGGGGGAGGGAGGGATACCAAAAGCATGTATAACGCGCGCGCGCGCACACACTCACACACACACACACACACACACACACACACACACACACACACACACACACACACACACACACACACACACAAACGCACACGTATGTGTGTGTATGTAAGTATGTATATATGTATACATGTATGTATGTGATTTATGTGACCAGTAAGAAGTCACACTGCGAAACAGTTGAAACCAGGAAAAACTGAGACACTTACCGAGAGAGAGAGAGAGAGAGAGAGAGAGAGAGAGAGAGAGAGAGAGAGAGAGAGAGAGAGACAGACAGACAGACAGACAGACAGACAGACAGACAGACAGACGAGGGTGGGGGAGGGGGGGGGGGGTGGTGCGGCGAAAACAGAAAGAAGAGGGACAGGTGAGGATAGAAAGACGACAAAAAGAAAAGGAAAAGACATTGTCGGTCATGGTAACTGAAACAGGAGGGAAGGGGTGGAAGAGGGGGAAAAGAGAGAGGGAAGAGAGTGAGGGCGGGGTGGGGGGTGGGTGGGGAAGGAACAGGATGTGACTGAGGGAAGCGGAAGCGGAAACACTGGGACCAGGGACAGGAAGTCCAAGAAACCAACACGCAGAGACGGCAGAAAGAAGGGGAGAGAAACTGGCCACAGGCGGTGAGGGGGAAGGGGGGGGGGGGAGGATGTGGATGGTGGATGGGTGAGAGAAGCACTAGATATGATGAAAGAGAAAGAGAGAGAGAGAGAGAGAGAGAGAGAGAGAGAGAGAGAGAGAGAGAGAGAGAGAGAGAGAGCGAAAGAGAGACAGAGAGAGACAGAGAGAAGACAAAAAGAAAGAAGACAGAACAACACAACAAAACACGAATGAAATAACGACCTAGGTCATTTGCTCATGTCAAGGGGAAAAAGAAGAGCGGGGACGAAATAAACACACACACACACACACACACACACACACACACACACACACACACACACACACACACACACACACACGCACACACACACACACGCACGCACGCACGCACGCACGCACACAAACCACACACACACACACGCGCGCGCGAGAGCGCGCAGTGAGAGAGAGAGAGAGAGAGAGAGAGAGAGAGAGAGGATGTGGAGACGAAGAGGAAAAAAAGAGAGAGACAGACCAGCGGACAGACAAGCAGGCAGGCAGACAGACAGACAGAGAGACAGACGAAGGGATCAATGTACAGACCATCAGACAGGCATAGAGACAGACGTAGGGACCAGTGTACAGACCATCTGACAGAGACAGACAGACACAGAGACAGACGTAGGGACCAGTGTACAGACCATCTGACAGACAGACAGACATAGAGACAGACGTAGGGACCAGTGTACAGACCATCTGACAGACAGACAGACACAGAGACAGACGTAGGGACCAGTGTACAGACCATCTGACAGACAGACAGACACAGAGACAGACGTAGGGACCAATGTACAGACCACCTGACAGACAGACAGACATAGAGACAGACTTAGGGACCAGTGTACAGACCATCTGACAGACATAGAGACAGACGTAGGGACCAGTGTACAGACCATCTGACAGACAGACAGACATAGAGACAGACGTAGGGACCAGTGTACAGACCATCTGACAGACACAGAGACAGACGTAGGGATCAGTGTACAGACCATCTGACATACAGACAGACACAGAGACAGACGTAGGGACCAGTGTACAGACCATCTGACAGACATAGAGACAGACGTAGGGACCAATGCACAGACCATCTGACAGACAGACAGACATAGAGACATACGTATGGACCAGTGTACAGACCGTCAGAGATAGAGAGACATAGAGACAGACGTAGCGACCAACGTATAGACCGTCAAACAGACAGACACAGACAGCCAGCGGTGTGGCGGGAGATCATCTACCAACTGGGCCATGAAAGTTGCATGACTTCGCTCTACCCACCGCTGTGCATCGCCATCAGCGGCACCGGCAACACTGATCCCACAGACACCCACCCACACCACCCCTCTCTCTACTCCAAGCACACACCCCTACCTCACCTTGCCCCCCCCCCCACCCTCCCTCCTCCCTCCCTCCAGGCCCCAGGGGTAACCCAGAGTTTTTTATGTTGAGTCATTGCACGTTGCAATCAACAGAAATGGGAAAAAGAGGTGTGTGTGTGTGTGTGTTTACTTTTACTTTTTTGTATGCTGCTGATATTGTCATTATTGCAGATTCTTTTTGCGGTTTGCAGCATGCTCTTATGTATTAAACGAGTATTGTAGTAAATGGAAGCTTAATGTTAATGTAGCAAAAACAAAGGGTGTAGTCTTTAATGGACGCAATAACCCAAGAAAAAAAAAATTCAAAAACCAGTGCATAGAAATAGTACACACTTTCAAATATTTAGGTTTAATCTGTAGCAGAACAGGAAATTTTTATCAATGTAAGAAATATTTGTATGACCAAGCGCAATGTGCAATGTTTCTTATATTAAAGATAGCAAGATATCAAATTTGCCTATAAACATTGTAATGGACTTGTACCAGTCAATGGTACTGCCTGTGCTTTTATATGGCTGTGAAATTAGGGGATATAGTGATTTAAAGCTAATGGAAAGTTTCCAGCTTAAATTCTTTATGCATCTTTTTCATTTAAATCGTTCTACAAAAAAAAAAAAAAAAAAGAAATGATATATGGGAATGTATCCTGTTTCAGTTCAAGTACATGCACGAATGATAAAATTCTGGTCATCCTTACTTTCTCCACAAACAAACAAATATTCATCTAGATTGTATCAGGTATTATATGATTTATACAGAAATCAGGGTTTTACATCCAGGTGGCTAATGTGTATACGGATGTCCTAATAGAAACAGGATTCGACTGTGTGTGGGGAGACACAAAAGTTTTCGTCTGTTCACAGTCTCTGTAGAAAGGTTCGCAATTCATTAGAAGACATTTACAAACGTGCATGGAATGATGCTTTAGAATCTAGTAATAAGTGTTTATTTTACAGAAATTTTAAAACAGAGTTTCGCCTTGAAAAATATATCAAAATGTTACTGATGTCTATATATACTCACTGATTCGGTTTCGCTGTGGCAATCATAAACTCATGATAGAAATTGACAGACGATCTGGAATACCTCACGATGAACGATTCTGTCGGGACTGTGACCAGAATGGCCTTGGTGATGAATTTCATTTTGTAATGAAATGTAACAAATATAACGACATTAGAGATCAGTTTATACCTAGAAAATTTACATATACAAAGTCCGTATTTAACTATTGACGTTTGCTTTGTAGTGGTAGGAAAGTGTTGCTAAACTTCGCGAAATTTTTGAAACTTAGTAAAGTTGTGTAACATTTCATTCAGTGTGTTAATTACAGGGAAACTTTTGATGTTTGATTTGTTTCATTTCCATTTGTTTCAAGTCCTCCATGCCCCAAAAGGCGTCGCAGGATTAAAATCTCTGAATCTGTGTGTGTGTGTGTGTGTGTGTGTGTGTGTGTATTTAGAAGCGGTATGTCTTTACAAGATACCGTCAGTCGAGCGACACCACTAGACTGGATCTCCTGATGAACTGAATCTGCTGATGAACTGGATCTGCTGATGAACTGAATCTGCTGATGAACTGGATCTGCTGATAGACTGGATCTGCTGATGAACTGGATCTGCTGATAGACTGGATCTGCTGATGAACTGGATCTGTTGATGGACTGGATCTGTTGATGAACTGGATCTGTTGATGGACTGGATCTGCTGATGGACTGGATCTCCAAATTGACTGGACCTGTTGATAGACTGGATCTGCTGATGAACTGGATCTGCTGATGTACTGGATCTGTTGATGAACTGGATCTGTTGATGATCTGGATCTGTTGATGGACTGGATCTGTTGATGAACTGGATCTGCTGATGAACTGGATCTGCTGATGGACTGGATCTGTTGATGAACTGGATCTGTTGATGATCTGGATCTGTTGATGATATCTGTTGATGGACTGGATCTGTCGATGGACTGGATCTGTTGATGAACTGGATCTGTTGATGAACTGAAATCTGCTGATGGACTGGATCTGCTGACGAGTCTGAACAAGAGACGGATGTCGACTCTAGCCAGAACCAATTTCGATCGTTCACACCTCTGTCCGCCTTCCCTCATGCTGTGACGTAGACATGGTGAACGTCTGGCAGTTAACTGCCCCTACTGTCAACACACTATGGCAATGTTGACCTGTCATTTTAAACATGGTGAACGTCTGGCAGTTAACTGCCCCTACTGTCAACACACTATGGCAATGTTGACCTGTCATTTTAAACATGGTGAACGTCTGGCAGTTACTGCCCCTACTGTCAACACACTATGGCAATGTTGACCTGTCATTTTAAACATGGTGAACGTCTGGCAGTTAACTGCCCCTACTGTCAACACACTATGGCAATGTTGACCTGTCATTTTAAACATGGTGAACGTCTGGCAGTTAACTGACCCTACTGTCAACACACTATGGCAATGTTGACCTGTCATTTTAAACATGGTGAACGTCTGGCAGTTAACTGACCCTACTGTCAACACACTATGGCAATGTTGACCTGTCATTTTAAACATTTTGCATGCTGGATGCAATTACAATATTTTTATTACAATCATTTGCAATGAACCTTTCATTTCAAACATTGCGCACGATAATTTTGTTTGTTTGTTACAATCATTCACAATGATGCTCATACTCAAAAGGGGGAAACCGACGCATGTAGATACTTGTTAGTAGTCCACACACGCGAGCAACAAAACGCCGGACGTCTGTCGACATCTGAAGCAAGCAAACCCACAGAGCAGGACATCAAAACACCCGAGCAAGATGGGACCAGCCATCTCTTTGCATCAGCACACCAGCACATCTGTAGACTGTAGAGCACAGGACCTGGACACCACACGGGCACCTGTCCATATGTTCACTGGTGAGAGATCAGCCTGCCTGCTGTGTTGTAATGGACTAGAGTTATGATCAATTTAAAAGGAGGGGGGGGGGTGGGGGGCGTGCTTAGCAACAACACAACAAACAAAACGTTACACAAAACCCCCTCATCCCATACACTTCCCACATCCAGTATGGAAGGAACATCGGAAGCAGCTCGCCAGCTGGAACACAAGTTGAAGGCGTATTGGAAGGACAGTGGTGGAGTTGACATCAACAGAAGAGTGGAATGGGTGTCGGGGAAAGAGTGGAATTTACAGTGGAAGTAGAGTGGAATTACCAATGCGAGAACAATGGAATGAACATTAGAAAGAGAGTAGAAGGAACATTGGAAAGAGAGTAGAATGAACATTGGAAAGAGAGTAGAATGAACACTAGAAAGAAAGCGGAATGAACATTGGAAAGTGAGTAGAATGAACATTGGAAAGAGAGTAGAATGAATATTGGTAGGAGAGTAGAATGAATATTGGAAAGAAGGTGGAATGAGAATCAGACGGAAAATGAAATGAATATTGGAAGGAGAATGGAATAGACAGAAAACGGAGAGTGGAAGAGAAAGAGAAAAAGAAAGAGAGTGGAAAGAAACAGTAGAAAGAGAATAGCATGGAGGATGGAAGGAGAATGGCATGGAGGGTGGAAGGAGAATGGCACAGACGATAGGAGGAGAGTGGCATGGACGATGGGAGGAGAATGGCATGGGAAATGGATGGAGAATGGCGTGGACGATGGAAGGAGAATGGGCATGGATAATGGATGGAGAATGGCATGGATAATGGATGGAGAATGGCATGGACGATGGAAGGAGAATGACATGGAGGATGGAAGGAGAATGGCATGGAGAGATAAAGGGAGAATGGCATGGACAATGGAAGGAGAATTGCATGGAGGATGGAAGGAGAATGGCATGGAGAGATAAAAGATAAAAGGAGAATGGCATGGAGCACGGAAGGAGAATAGTTGAATAGTTGGACAGTGGAGGAGAATGGCATGGACGATGAAAGGAGAATGGCATGGACGATGGCAGGAGAATGGCATGGACGATGGAAGGAGACTGGCATGGACGATGGAAGGAGAATGGTATGGACGATGGCAGTGGAATGGCATGAACGATGGCAGGAGAATTGCATGGACTAATTCCGGTCAGATGAAAATCTCACGTCACTCTGCCGACCAGTGACAGCTCGCTGGACCAACACTGACCGGAAGAGGCCGTCTGTGCTTCAGGAAATGAAGAGCCATTGCTGCTGCTGTGACGGTAAATGTTTCCGCTGCGGCCACGTCTGGCACCTGACGACGCTGTGAGTGTGTGGTACGACGAGTGATAGATAACACTGAATGGAGGAGAGGGGAGGGGTGAGGGGCAGGGGACGGGTAGGGATTACAGCTCGGTGTGACAAGGAAAGTCATATCCAGGGACGACTTCCCGTGTTCCAACTGTCTGGCTCAGAGGGGAATGGTGGGACAGACAGACAGACAGACAGACAGACAGACAGACAGACAGACAGACAGACAGACAGAGACGATGCTGAGGGGCAATGCTGCAGAGAGAAGGGGAGAGGGGAAAGGAGGGGGGGGGGGGAGGGGGAAAGAGTAGACTGAGTGTGCGGGAAAGAAGTTGAAGGAAACTTGTGCAAAGTGGAAGAGGTCAGCGTGACATACTCTCTCTCTCTCTCTCTCTCTCTCTCTCTCTCTCTCTCTCTCTCTCTCTCTCTCTCTCTCTCTCTCTCTCTCTCTCTCTCTCTCTCTCTCTCTCTCTCTCTCTCTCTCTCTCTCTGTCGCTGTGCTCGTGCTGTGCCTGTGTCTGGTTTTTGTCTGTCTGTCTGTCTCCCTCCCTCCGTCTCTCTCTCTCTCTGTCTCTGTTTTTCTGTCTGTCTCTCTCTCTCTCTTCTCTCTCTCTGTCTCTGTCTCTATCTCTCTGTTTCAGTCTCTTTTTGTGTCTGTGTCTGTCTGTCTGTCTGTCTGTCTGTCTGTCTCTCTCTCCCTCTCTCTCTCTCTCTCTCTCTCTCTCTCTCTCTCTCTCTCTCTCTCTCTCTGCCCACTGATCTTTCTGGCACTGACCTGGCAAAAAAATGGAGGAAATTAGAGATCAGGTGATAATAGGATTGACTGACGACATGAGGAAATCAGAGATCAGGTGATAATAGGACTGACTGATGACATGAGGAAATCAGAGATCAGGTGATAACAGGACTGACTGATGACATGAGGAAATCAGAGATCAGGTGATAATAGGACTGACTGATGACATGAGGAAATCAGAGATCAGGTGATAATAGGACTGACTGATGACATGAGGAAATCAGAGATCAGGTGATAATAGGATTGACTGATGACATGAGGAAATCAGAGATCAGGTGATAATAGGACTGACTGATGACATGAGGAAATCAGAGGTCAGGTGATAATAGGACTGACTGATGACATGAGGAAATCAGAGATCAGGTGATAACAGGACTGACTGATGACATGAGGAAATCAGAGATCAGGTGATAATAGGATTGACTGATGACATGAGGAAATCAGAGGTCAGGTGATAACAGGACTGACTGATGACATGAGGAAATCAGAGATCAGGTGATAACAGGACTGACTGATGACATGAGGAAATCAGAGATCAGGTGATCATAGGACTGACTGATGACATGAGGAAATCAGAGATCAGGTGATAATAGGACTGACTGATGACATGAGGAAATCAGAGATCAGGTGATAACAGGATTGACTGATGACATGAGGAAATCAGAGATCAGGTGATAACAGGACTGACTGATGACATGATGAATCAGAGATCAGGTGATAACAGGACTGACTGATGACATGAGGAAATCAGAGATCAGGTGATAATAGGACTGACTGATGACATGAGGAAATCAGAGGTCAGGTGATAACAGGATTGACTGATGACAATGCTGCCTTCCCCCCCGGCAGCGATAATGTGATTCACACATGACAAATTAGGCTAAGTGTCAGTCCCTGTAGCAACAATAGAAGGTTTTTTTTTCTATGGGGCTTTTTTTTTTTAATTATTTCCCATGGCCTGCAGGTATTACAGCTAAGTCTCTCGTTCTGATTCCTCCACACAGAGGTCCACCCCTGCTCGTTGTGCCATGGGGTCATTATGGCCAATCCTCGGGGAACCATCAACACGTGGCCGTCTTGCAACAACCCGTCACAGAGCTCTGTACATCTGCTGAGCCAGTTCCGTGGTGCTCAGTGCTGCTTGTTTTCTCATAGCAAGACATCAGCTATCAGCACCCAGCTGACCACACCAATGGCTTGTTCTCTCATAGCAGGACACCAGCTATCAGCACCCAGCTGACCACACCAATGGCTTGTTTCTCTCATAGCAGGACACCAGCTATCAGCACCCAGCTGACCACACCAATGGCTTGTTCTCTCATAGCAGGACATCAGGTATCAGCACCCAGCTGACCACACCAATGGCTTGTTCTCTCATAGCAGGACACCAGCTATCAGCACCCAGCTGACCACACCAATGACTGTCGCGGAGTCATCGTGAATTACCTCCTCTTCCTCTCTTGCCCCCTTCTTTCCCCGGTGGATTCACTTCTCGATCTACTTGTAGTCTCCGTCATTTTGGCCGAAACCAGAACTTTGACATGACCTCACCTCCAGCATCAGTCTGCAAGGGAGATCAGAGGGAGGTCACCACCAGAGCAGCACATGAAAAGCTGCGGAAATCAGTACATTGTTTTCGTGAATAAAGAAACTAATGCAATTGAACTCCATGAAGGTTTGGTCTGAGGCTGCCTGGCAGCGCATCTTTCAAACCAGGCAGACAGAGACGTTGGCAGTGTAGGTTAGGAAACCAGAGTTACACTCTCAGGGAGGTACCAATTAAATGGACGAACATTGTCTGTGTGGTGCCAGTCTCATTGTTGAGGCTGGGGCACACTTCACCACACGGGGGTAGAACACAAGGTTCTGAAAATCTAACAAACTCCAGCACATGATGAATGTGACTTCAAAACTTGTAAATGCGCCATCTCCGATGATAACCCTGCTCATCACTGCTTCATGGCGGCTAATGCTCTCATGGGTTCACATGTGATCACTGAAAGTGGCGCTGAATCATGTGACAGCAGAGGATGGACCGACACACGATCAGCTCATGTGGCTTTCGTCTCAGGGATTGCGATGATAGAATGTCAACGTGAGCAGGTGATGTGGGCTTCATGTTCGTTATGAGAACAATGGGATTTTGCGCACGAACAGTTGATGTGGGCTTCATAGTCGTTGTGATAACAATGGGATTTGCGCACGAACAGTTGATGTGGGCTTCATAGTCGTTGTGATAACAATGGGATTTGCGCACGAACAGTTGATGTGGGCTTCATAGTCGTTGTGATAGCAATGGGATTTGCGCACGAACAGTTGATGTAGGCTTCATAGTCGCTATGATAACAATAGGATTTGCTTCGTATTCGTTATGATAACAATGGGATTTGCACACGAACAATGGATGTGGACTTCCTTCTCAGTGAATGCGATAAGAGGATTTCAACATGAGTGAGTGATTAATGCGGGCTTTCGTGGTCGTGACTGCAATGCAGGCTGTATACATAATAAATCAATGCAGGCTGTATACATAATAAATCAATGCAGGCAGTATACATAATAGATCAATGCAGGCTGTATACATAATAAATCAATGCAGGCTGTATACATGATAAATCAATGCAGGCTGTATACATGACCAATCAATGCAGGCTGTATACATGATCGATCAATGCAGGCTGTATACATAATAAATCAATGCAGGCTGTATACATGATAAATCAATGCAGGCTGTATACATGACCAATCAATGCAGGCTGTGTACATGATCGATCAATGCAGGCTGTATACATGACCAATCAATGCAGGCTGTATACATGACCAATCAATGCAGGCTGTATACATGATCGATCAATGCAGGCTGTATACATGAACAATCAATGCAGGCTGTATACATGACCAATCAATGCCAGTTAGCTGTATACATGACCAGTCAGTTCAGGATTGTTCACAGTGAAGCAATCACAGGGTTTACAAATGAATTTGGCTTCATTTTCAATGACTGCAAAAATGGAAACTTGACCAGTGAAATACATTTCATTCTCCATGATCACAAAAAGTAGGTTTTGGACGTGGCCAGCTGACCAGGCTTCATATTCTGTGATGGCAAAAATGGGATTGTGAACATGACTTCTGTATATGGGCTTGATTCCAAATGACAGTAGTAACGGGTTTTCAGGTAACCAGTAAACTGGGCTTCGTTGTCGGTGATAAGAATAATAGGATTTACACGTGACCATTTGATGCAGTCTTGATCTCTTATGACTGCGGTAATAGGATTTACGTGACCATTTAATGTGGACTTTATCCTTTGTGACTGCAAGAATAGGATTCATACGTGACCATATAATGTGGACTTTATCCTTTGTGACTGCAAGAATAGGATTCATATGTGACCATATAATGTGGACTTTATCCTTTGTGACTGCAAGAATAGGATTCATACGTGACCATTCAATGTGGACTTTATCCCTTGTGACTGCCATAACAGGATTTGCACGTGACCATTTGATTATCCCCCATGGCTGCAATAATAGGACTTACACATGGCCAGTAAATGTGTGTGTGGGGGGGAGAGAGAGAGAGAGAGAGAGAGAGAGAGAGAGAGAGAGAGAGAGAGAGAGACAGACAGACAGACAGACAGACAGAGACAGACAGACAGACAGAGACAGACAGACAGACAGACACAGAGGGAGAGAGAGAGAGAGAGAGAGAGAGAGAGAGAGAGAGAGAGAGAGACAGACAGACAGACAGACAGACAGATAGATAGACAGACAGACAGACAGACAAACCGACACAGAGAGAGCGAGAGAGAGAGAGAGAGAGAGAGAGAGAAGGAGAGAAGAGAGAGAGAGAGAGGGAGAGACAGACAGACAGAGAAGGACAGACAGACAGACAGACAGACAGGAGAGACAGGCAGAGACAGACAGAGAGAGAGAGAGAGAGAGAGAGAGAGAGAGAGAGAGAGAGAGAGAGAGAGAGAGAGAGAGAGGAGGAGGGAGGAGAGAGATGGAGGAGAGAGAGGGAGAGATGGGGAGAGGAGGGAGAAGGAGTTCGGAGGGAGAGAGAAGGAGAGCTGATGTTGACCGCTGTCCACACACTGACCTCGCTGACGAGTTCCTGCAGTCCACACACTGACCACACTACAGTCCACACACTGACCAGCCACTGCAGTCCCCATGCAGTCCACACACTGACCACACTACAGTCCACACACTGACCGCCATACAGTCCCCATGCAGTCCACACACTGACCACACTACAGTCCACACACTGACCACACCACAGTCCCACTCACTGACCACACTACAGTCCCACACTGACCGCCCACAGTCCCCATGCAGGACCACACACTGACCACACCACAGTCCACACACTGACCACACCACAGTCCACAACACTGACCACACTACAGTCCACACACTGACCACACACTGACCACACCACAGTCCACACACTGACCACACCACAGTCCACACACTGACCACACTGACCACAGTACCACACACTGACCAGTCCACACACTGACCACACCACAGTCCACACACTGACACACTACAGTCCACACACTGACCACACTACAGTCCACACACTGACACCACACACTGACCACACACACAGTCCACCACACACTGACCACACTGACAATCCACACCACTGACCACACCAGCAGGAAACTCTTCAAGAGCTTTTCCTGCTGTGGAGGAATTAGCCTTCCCTCTTTGTGCAGAAAATATTCAAGATCCGGTGCAAAAAAGGTTTCGTGGCTTTAAAAGCAAGGCGTTTCAATTGTGGACGATTCATGTGTGTATATATTGCCTTGTATGCATGCATTCAAAATACA
>JADBJO010005285.1:0-62500 GCA_016801955.1 Conus betulinus
CCCATTCCTCCTCCTCAACCTCCTCCTCCTCCACTTCTCCTCCTAGCCCCATTCCTCCTCCTCCACCTCCTCCTTGTTATATTGCTGTTGTTGTTTTTTTTTCTTTTTTTGTTGATATTGGTCTTCTTCTTCTTCTTCTTCTTCTCTTCTTCTTTCTTCTTCTTTCTTCTTTTCATCTTCTTCTTCTTCTTCTTCTTCCACTCGCCTCTGCCTAGTCCTCAAAAGTAAGGAATGTCGACACGGTTGAGGGGACCCGACATTTTTGCCTCCTTGCTTGTCCTCCTCTAAGTCATGAGGATAATCACTTTAAATACAAACCAACGTTTTTTGACCGATCCCAATGATCCCACTCACTGCAGACGACTTCCTGTGTGGGACTACAGTTTCAGATTAACGGAGGACGTGGTGCTGAAACTAATGCTTTCCCACAGTTTTCAAAGACACAGGCATCCGCGCTATTTGTTCTGAATCTGCACGATGGATCGGCACTCAATTTGATGGCTTTGTCCTTCGGTCAAATCATTTTTTTTTTCATCACCGTGTCCCGATGATATCGAAAAAAATACATAGTGTTACAGCTGGAACACTAACAGTGTTCAAAACCAGCTTGAGCAGTGGGAAGAAGTCTACTTCCAGACCACTTGTAAAACGGAAAGGCTGTCAAACCTAATACACACACACACACACACACATACACACACACACACACGCGCGCGCGCGCGCGCGCGCGCGCGAAAACACAGGCACACTAATCGCAAAACCTTCAGCTGAAAAAGAAGCAGATGAAGATCAAAACGTTAAGCAAGAAGACTGAACTACATTCACGGGTCAGAGCACTTAAATCGTAGGTGAAAAACAGAAAACTGACATCAGTTGTAATCATCAGGAAAATACAACATTGGGTTATGGAAATATGCAGTTGCTCAATGACACATGCTAAACTACTGTTTTAAAGTTCAAACTTCAGTGACCGGCCACCCGACAAGGCCAGAAAACGCATTAATCAGCAAGTGGATTGGACAGTAGCCTAGAAGGGAATCGTATATCTGAAAAGTATAAATATGACGTTTAGAGGCACCTCATATCGTAAGGGTATTTGTTTCATTGTTTGCAGATCATGCGAATTTGTCACCATAGGTCTTTACACCCATCTATGTGTCATGAGATGTACTAGGTAAATCCAAATTTGAAAAATAAAACTGTTACGGACCATGTTGGAGGAGATCATGGCTTTTTGAAAAGCCATCAGATTGATAATAATCTCAGGATCTGCTCAGAGATATTGATTACATGGATGGATTTCAATTGGAAAATTGCAACCACAGTATTTAATTTAGTCTTTATTGAAGTAAACATCATCATCAAATGCATGTGAATGTATTTTACGCTTGTTTTTTTTGCTGAGTTAGTTGTCGTTTCACGTGTTTTTGTTATTTTAGACCGTTAGAAATGACATGTGGTTGTGTTGATTTCTTTCGGTGGTGTGGCCTGTAGTGGGGTTCTTCTGTCTTCAGCGACCCACGAAACATCGATGATGGTCGCGATGTAGATAGTAAAGAGGACGACGACGATATGACGACGACGACGACGACGACGGCAACAATAGTTATAATGGTGATTAATGACGGCAATAATTATGTTGATGTTTATGATACTGATGATAATTGTGTTGCTGTTAGTGTTAGCGGTGGAAGTCGCAGTGGTGATGAAACTATTGTCGTGATGATTATGGTTCATATGATATTAACAGTGGTGTATGGTTCCTGATCTGTCGTAGCTGCACCTATGCTACCAGAAATACAGAATAAGATTCCCGCCCTCCCCCCGTCCCATCCCAGTTGTGCTGCACTTCAGCTGCCGTGAAATACAAAAATACAAATATGTATATGTAGTACCCTAAAATACGGAAGACGATAAATGTTTGCCTCGTCCCATGCGACAAAAATGCAAGCAATAAACACACAAACAAAACAGATGTTTCTCGGTTGCCGAAAGCAGACTAAACAGACAAAAACCAAATTTGTTTCCTCACATCCTCAAGAACGTTTCAAATGTGTCTGTGTACCATTGAAAAAGGCAGAATTCAACAAATCTTGCTCTGTTCCTTCTTTGACATCAGGACATGTCATAACAGGAAGAGTAGAATGCAATTCTGCCACATAGTCTGTGAGTAGAATGGAATTCTTCACCATCATCTTCATCACCCCAGTCCTTTTTTGATCAGAATGAAATAAAAAAAAAGTGCCAAACTCTGTAGCCCTTTATCTCGGTTCCACACGTCCATAGTGGTACCGTCCCGACGAGGTGGAAGATGTATGTGTTTGGGGGGGGGGGGGGTTGGAGTGTGTATGTGTGTGTGTGTGTGTGTGGTGTGTGGTCACTTACACTGGCTCCGCGACCAGACAGTAATCATCACCCGCAGAGGATTTAGTGTGTGGTGTCCTCCGTCTGCGGAAAAAAGAACAGACATCTCTCTCAACACCACCAAAGTGACTCAGCGGCATTGCAATACCTGTGTTATTGAGTCGCCTCAATGCGACTTGATATTGACTGCTGACTGGGAACTGCAGTGCTAGCAATGCGGCTGAACAATGTAGGTGTGCTGTATATGTTGGAACCAGAATGAGCAACGTGGGGATTGTGGCATGGATGGGGCATGAAAAAGGAGGCAGAGAACACGGCCACTTCTCCATTTCTAGCCAATAAAGAAGCACACAAAAGAGGATACTGTTTTAACACAGCCACTCGCAGTACAGGGCTGGAAGGTAGATATGTAGACCTGTAGCACTGGTTGCAGATCGGCGCGGCGTTGGAAGAGATCGATCAGCGTGATGCTGGAGGCTAGATCAGTAAAAGCAGAACGAAGTGTGATAGGCGTGACCAAATGTATCCAATAATAATCACGCGCCTGCCTGCACACAGCACGTCTCTCTCTCTCTCTCTCTCTCTCTCTCTCTCTCTCTCTCTCTCTCTCTCTCTCTCTGTGTGTGTGTGTGTGTGTGTGTGTGTGTGTGTGTGTGTGTGTGAAAAGCTTCCTTTACCTAGTAATTAACAAGAAGTGCTTACAACAGTGTAGCTAAAAATAAGTATGTTATATGAATAAAATCGACTAATGTGCCTGTTGAGCATTCCTGTCTCCTCCAGGAAGGGGTTAAATTATGTCTTCCAAGATACGGCTTTGTCTTCGTTAAAATCAAAGGTCGAGAAAATCAAACAGACACTGTTCTAACATTTGCAACTTCAGTCACCCAATTTCATTCCAAGCTAGCTTAAATTCACAGTGTTCTGTTCTTTTATAAAAATATCCGTCACCGGTGACTAGGAACGACATAGACTTGTTCAATATCGCTACCAGAAAAAAAGGCAAGTTAAGATTTATTCTTGACTTGTCTTTGACCACGCATGCAGCGTGCATTCAGATAGAGAAATTAAGGACACTTGGCACAAAAACTTTGTTGAACTGTTATGCTACACCAAAATAGGTAGCTCTGACATTTCATTGCATGCACTGTATGCACAGACTGACCTATGTACAGATCGTCATTAAACGTTCCAGAACAGAATACTTCGCTAATGCGTTCGTGTTTCAAGAGCAGATTATTACTGTTTGAATACAGTGGTATGCAGCAGATACACACACTAAACGCTAGAGATTTATACACTATTTCCGGCTATCTTGACACACTCTTCACGCAAAATCAAACGACACCACTGGAAACTTAACAAACATTTTAATGAAAATGTATTTTGCTTCTTATAATTTTGTTTTCAGTCTATTATCCTAGTTAAACAAACTGCCACCTGGAGTTCTTTTTACTTAGTAGTTAAAGGCAGTAAGTAAGAGATTATATGTCATCACCAAAAGGTCATTACCATGCACATTAATTTTGAACCTGCTCGCAATTTCATGACATTTTCACCTTCAGTGTCTTGTGTGATGACCTCTGCTGTATGAACGCAGACCTGGAATTACCATATCATGGAGGCTGTCAGCCTGTTGAGCTAATGTTGTTGGAACACCTCCCATTGAGGCTTGAGTACATTGTCAAGGGCATCCAGAGTCTTAAGGAGTAGTGCCATGCAAGGGCAGATCGTCTAATCACATTGCTTACAGGTTCTATGGGATTTTGTCAAGGGAGCGACATCTCTCATAAAGGACCTTGAGCGCTTTAGAGGGAAAGAATTTCGAGCGTAGAGGAGAAAAAGACAATCAGCCGATTAGCTATAGCACCCTCACCTAGCACGGATGTTTGAATTGCATGAAGGAGAGGTCGAAGTTGTCAGGTAATTAAAGGTCAGGTGATAGTTGACATCCATGGCTGTGAGGACCCTCCCGAGTTCAAACCTTCCTGATAGCGAAAGGGAGACAAATGTATCCACTAGGACCTCGGAGCATAAAGTGAGTACTGAAGGCTCAATGAGCTGAAGTTGTTTAGCAAACAGACTGAACCCACTACATTGAAGAACAGGAGTCTTTTGTTTGTAAAGTCGGTATTGCTGAAACGTAATGCGTTGATGCTGTTGTCAGGCTGGTTTGAATGCGTATGGACACATTGTAATAGCTTTCTATAGTATAGTAACAGAGTGAAAGTGACCCCCGAGGTCGTCGGGAAATTTCAATGTTTATTAGGTTAGAAGTGCTTGTTTGTGTAAGCTCTTATGTAGGAATGCATGTAAAATGTTGATGTGTGGAAGAATCCAGTTAGAGAGGAATTCATTGTGGGTCTGAAAAAGGTGGTAGAGAAGCAAACAAGGACACACGCATGGTCTAGGGGAGATTTGTAGTTTCCTTCTCTGTAAACTAAACGTAGACGTAGAACGAAATGAGGGAACAATGGAACACAAGCGAGAAAGAGCGAAGAGAGAACAGGACAGATTAGGGTCGACAGAAATGCGGGGTTTAGGCGTCAAGACAAGCTGAGACAGAAAAGACCGAGTTTGAAACCATGAGGTGGGTGAAGAAGAAAGAAAAAAGACTTCCACGTCGAAGATTAAGTCCCAAACCCAGAGGTGTGGTGAGGAAGAAAGGGAAGAAGACTTGTACGTCAAAGGGGAGTCCCCAGAGACGACCACAGGGATCCAGCCCTGGAACCTGGTGCAGGACAATCCAAGGCGTCACCATCACCCAGTGCTGAAGAAAATTTGCAGTGAATTGTTTGAGAACTGTGGTAT
Source organism: Conus betulinus (assembly GCA_016801955.1). NCBI lineage: Eukaryota > Metazoa > Mollusca > Gastropoda > Neogastropoda > Conidae > Conus > Conus betulinus. Next base: position 5,173 of record JADBJO010005285.1, read on the forward strand.
GGTATACATGTGTGTGTGTGTGTGCGTGCGCGCGCACCCGCGCGTGTGTGTATGTGTGTGTAGCGCCCATCCTCAGCCAGACCAAGCTCTAAGCGCTTTCCTCAGCCAGACCAAGCTCTAAGCGCTTTACAATCCCCACTCATTCACACAACGGGCTGTCTACGAAGAGCTGCCAGCTGGCGCTTATGATACCGCTTAATTTCCTCAACTGAGAAGGAGATGAGAAAAACCAAGCGCGAAATAATGGCTTAGCAGTATTTCTCCGTCCGTGTTCAGCGTGACAGACTTTAATCAACACTGCACGTGAGGAAAAAAAAATGTCTGCTACTGTGTGTTGAAATGTTCAGAAATCCAGATGAAAAACCTGACCCTTCCAAAGCACGTCGCAGCAACAGGCTCATCACTGTAGGGATTCTCCTTTCCTAATAGCTCTACGTGTGCGGTCCAGAGTGTTGGGCCGACCATCACTTTTTGATCTCAAAGCTTTAACTAAGATAGAGAGCTAGCAACCCCCAGAAAACTTCAAGGAATAAATGTGAGAACGCGATTGAAGACGTCCAGGCTCGAATACGACGTCGTCGGGCGCATGAGTTCGACAGCAAATTGAAACCCCCTAGAATCAAAACCTATGACGCTCAGTCACGCTGTGAGTTACCTTCTGATATTAATCTACCCACCTACCTATCTAGATATATATGTAACAATTAAGTAGTGGGAGAACACAAGCAATTTCTAACAATTCTTCTGTCATTATAGTAATAACGTGACAAAGATCGGAACATTTTTTATAATGAAGGAAATGGGGAAACTATGTTATAAATATGAGAATTCTTTACTAGGTGCCCAAGTAAACCATATTACTCCTCTTCGAAGGCAGATCTACTTGAATTGTCTGCTCTAGATCTTTCGTGTTCTGTTGTCTGCTCCTAGATCTTTCGAGTTTTGTTGTCTGCTTCTAGATCTTTCGTGTTGTATTGTCTGCTTCTAAATCTTTCGTGTACTGGCTTGGAATTCTCAAGGAAACACAGCTGATCAGATATGTCCTTTTGGTATCAAATAAAAACATACCACAGTCCATAATTCTGTGGTGTTCTCATCACCAAGGGTTCTAAAAAGAATCCAGCAGCATTCCCAAAGCAGCTAGCGAAGGGTAGTAAATGAAACAAAAGTAAAGTGTGGAGAGGAAAAAAGTTGCTGAAAAACTAAAAGCATTATGCAAACAGTATAAAATGTAGGGGACAATCTCTCAGCCTATGCTTGAGGGTCCATTCAAGGATGCAAGGGAGATCAAAAGATATAGAACAGTCTGAGTGGTCAGCTCTGCTGTTCAATACCCAAGCATTGTCAGTGGCTAAGAATTGTACAGAACAACCTTTACTTGGATCTCCTAAGAGATGCAGTCTCCCACTGATTGACCAAACATTATACTGCTGAACAATCAAATAGTGGGAGAAAATAAGTGCAGGCTAACAACTCTTCAGTCATTATAGTAATGACTTGGCAAAGATTTGATTTAAAAAAAAAAAACACAAAAAAACAATATATGCACACACACACACACACACACACACACACACACACACACACACACACACACACACACACACACACACGTGTATGTTTTATGTGTGTGTGTGTGTGTGTGTGTGTGTGTGTGTGTGTGTGTGTGTGTGTGTGTGTGTGTACCTGCGCGCTCGGGCACGCACAGTTGCGCGCGCGCACGCGTATGTGTGTGAGTGTGTGTGTTTGCTGTTTACATGCCTTCCCCATCCTCTCCGCCTTCTCTTTCTTAGCGAATTACCCCGATATCAGTGGGACATTTTACGTACACATTTCTACACAAAAGAAAGAGATTTTAAGTCATAAGGGACTGACTTCTTCAAGCACATAAAAAACACCAAAGAAAGGAATACATATTTTCCATTGGGAAGAACATGCAGGCCTTGCTACTTATGTGAACTGTTGAGACCGATGAGAAGACGGGGAGACCTGCCAGTCAAATCTGAAATAACATACAACGCTCATAAATCTGGACTTTATGCTTTCTACATGAATTCTTAGGACTAAGAATTCTGGCAATGACACATTTCCCTCTGTCTCTCATAATAACCTGGAGTCAAGGAGGAAGAGAGACTCACACACTATGTTGGAATAAATTCGAGCCATGCTTTTATTGATTGTGACTATGGAGGGCCAATTTCCACATTTGAATATACACGAAACGAGCAGTCAATCCCGTCAAGGCCGATAACAAACTTACATAAATTTACTTCTGATAGAGCTAGAACTTTGACCCTTCGTTAGATGTCCTGACACTAGTCTCAGCACTAAAGAGGTTGGTTTCATTGGTATTCTCGCACAGCCAGTAATAAAACAAGAATGTCCTAAAATTATCGCATCTCCAGAACAAATCTGTTCTACGGCATGCCTGAACATTTGATAAAGAACAAATTCAGCTGTTATCGTATGGTGAAATTAAATGACTGCATTTAACTGGCATACTGTGTAGGAAGCAGAAGTACGCGTGGCACTTGTTGTTTTGAAAGGACTTCTGTGTGAGTCCCACAATCATTTTCAGACTATATTTGTGCGAGTAAGAAGTCATTGTGACGGTTACAATATCTTACGCCTGCTATCATATTATTTGCCTGAGAATAATGTTGTCTAATCCTGTTCCAAAGCAAATTCTTCTCATGTGTGTGGCGGTGAATCTCTTTCAATGACTTGACTACGACGTCCAGTTTCCCTCTTACCTGGCATCTTTTCAACACATGTTGACGTATTAAGACATGTTAAGAAACCAATACCTTTAACAAAAAAAATAATACTTCGACAACAAAGTAAAGATTTCCAGGAAACGGCGTTATCAAAGAAATCTCAGAACTGATTGAATCACAATGGCATTGCTAAGGAAGTCTTCATTTTTAAACAAGAGAGTACACTTCATGAGATATCTGTTCCATCTGTAATGAACGATAGTAGTGTGATCTCTGTGCCTGAAGGATGTGTGACGACCGAGTTCTTCCAGTTTCTTCCCTGGGACGAGTATAACATTGTTTCCAAAGACGTTGACAACATCTTCAATTTTGTGTTTACAGGAATATGTGTGCCGCTGTTATTTATTGTTTCTTTCAGCACAAATACTATAAACATGATGGTGTTCTATAAACACGGGTTAAAGGAAAGAATCAATGCGTGTCTATTCACATTGTCTTTGGTGGATCTATTGAGTATCACTGTCGTTTTTTTTCCTATTCCAGTGATGTCATGTATATGTTTTTTACTGGTAAAGGAGGTGAACTAGGGGCCTCAGCTCAGTTCTTTATCCGTAATTATATAGTTGTTTTTCCACGGCTTGTTGATGTCGTCACAGATGGTGTACTGTGTGATAGCTTTGGAGCGATGTCTGTGCATCACTAGACCTCTCCTGGTGAAAACGTTCATGTCAACAAAGACCACTGTTGCGGCGCTATGGGTAATGGTAGTGATCATCACTGGCTATCACGTTGCCTGTTCAGCAGTCCTGTTCAGTGTGCTGTGTGTTTTCGATCGAGAGACAACACTGTCTCTTACAGAAATTACCCGACGGATTTGTATTTCCGACATAAAGTCATCATTGACATCTCACAGGGCGTAGTGAGTGCTTTGTGTTTCTCTGTTTGTTGAATTAATAGTCTTGTGATTCGTTTGTCCACTTTTTTTGCCGGTGCGCTAACATTCATATTCAAAATTTGTTTTATTAGTCTGAAGAGCTTACACACACACACACACACACCCCCCCCCCTCCCACCCCGCTCCAGATTGTTCGGTGAGACTTTGGCTTGGAAAACTATTTCTGTCAAGCCTCTGGCTAAACTGGCATACTTCTCAGTATTGAGATGTCTGGTATTCTAATTTCATTTGGCATCCTGTTTGCATCCTGTATTTACCCTATTGTGAGATTTTCCTTTGCTACGTCCACATCCTCCTGAATTTTCCTTTGTTAGCTTAGACTGAAGTAATCTCAAATCTTTAACTTCCGAATCCTAAAATATCATTAGGAGCCATGCTTTGTCCAGTTTGTATTCCATGAAGGTGGACTTCAGAGGTAGCTTCGCTTGACGACAGTGGAGTGCAATATTGGTGATACAAGGTGTGACATCAAGCCCTTGTTTATTTGTTGATTTTGCCTTCCTTTGATTTTACTGAGCATGTGCTGACATCGTATAACAGCAGGCTCAGAGGAGCTTTGAGATCAGCATGAATATGACATCACCAAACCTTGTATTTGCCAGAGAGGCCCAACTGGTATGCTGTGTACAGGTTTTCTTCTGCATCCATTGAGGGAATACAGTACATATCAAAACAAACATACTGTATGCATCTATGCTTCTGCAAGAAATAAAGAAAAAAGCCATACTGAAAGGGACATGAAAGACAAAAACAATACAGACGAAAGCAAAAGAAAGAATGAAAGCAAAAAAGAAAGGAAGAAGGAAGGGTGGCGCTCTTTCACTGCGTGCCTTCTTCCTTTTCTTCAATTACTGTATGAAGAATTACTATGCGCCTTCTGATAAAGATGTAGACCAGTGTCCTCCAAATCTGTCGAATGTGTGCTAAGGCCTGGTATCTGCAAACGTTTCCACGTCCATTCTGCAATGTTATCAGTCTGTTTCGTTCAGTGTTTCCTTCCATCAAACTCTGTCAACAGTTCCCTGGAGGATCTGTTTTAGCAAGGCCATTTGGTCTTGTTGCATATAGTTTTTCTTTTCTTAACTGACATAAACAGATCTTGATATAGTCCAGTCTGCTTTGGCGTACTTGTTCATTACTGTCATGACCAGTACATCTTATATTCAGTGTGTATCACATATACTCAGGAAGATTGAACATACCTGTGCACGCAGGAGCCTGAACTAGAGTATTATGATATTATTGCTCACCCGTACAGGTTTCTGTCTGGACAGTCTGATGTTATGTTCGCTGCCGTTGCAAGTATTTCTGGTTTTGGACTTCCGTTGCTCATGATGGGTCTCAGTTAAGTGAAGAATTTTGCAGTTTCTAGCTTTTGTCCAAGGAAGATAGATCAATATCAATAGGGCTTTGTCGTGGCTGGCTATCTGATCAGTCTTTTCGGCACATATTTTCATGCCACATCTGTTTTGATGTTTATTTTGTCTTTTACCCTAATGGTTTTGCCAGCCATGCTTAGCGCGCTGATGAGATTCAAAGGCATCAGTTATGGTGTGTTTCAGAAATATGCTTTAAAAAAAACTTTGAGATAAAAATCACCACTTACAAACTGTATATGAAATATAAAACCACTGAACTATCTAACCGCATCTTGCATCAAAACTGCACTGGGCGCGTTGGAGAACAATTGCTGGATGTGTTGTTAGCTTTTGGCCAGCAAAACATTTTCTTATATGGCCCATAACACCTCTTGCCAGAGTCCATTGAACACCTTCTACGAGCTCAGGGCAAAATTCCTTCTGATATTGGAGATGCTGTTTACAATGGATACGCAAGTTTTTAACAAAATTGTTCGACTTTACTCTTGCCTTTGCAGATCTTTAAATCCAGCTAAACGTTCTGAGAAAGTATGTGTGGATGTAACATTGAAAAGTAAAACTATAACTACACGTGTTTGAGGAGATCGTAGATCTGAAATCCATCAAAAAGATATGTTTCGGGTCCTACTCTGAGATATTGATTATGTGGATTTGAATGGGATGACTGGAACCACAAAGTAAAGTTTCATCTTTAATGAGGTAATATAATTATCAAATGCATATCAACGTGTTTACGCTTCTGTTGTGTGGAACAAAGTTTGGTGTTTGTTGTCAATTCATGTGTTTTAGTCATTACACCCAATAGGAGTTTGATGTGTACCCTTGATTTCTTCTGATAATGTGGCCTGTAGTGGGTATTTTCTGTCACCATTGAGGTACCAAACATTAATGATGGTCGTAAAGCTGATGGGTATGACGACGTTGACAATAGAACGACGAAGACGGTGTTTATGGTAATGATGATAATATGATGACGATAATATTGATGATGATCATAATGCTCTTGAGGTAGCGGTGTGGGTCGAAGTAATGATGATGGTATGGTCATGATAACCATGATTCTTATTATACGAATGGCTGTGGTGGTTCTCTTGTTCTATTGTAGCTTCATCTAAGCTGACAGAAATACAGGATCAGATTTCCCCCTTCTCATTCAGTGGAAGTCAGCGTTGTGCTGCACTTCAGCGGCCTTACGATACAGAATAAGACTAACAATGGATACTCACATTCTGTGGAACTGAAGCAGCAGTACTGCATCTCAGCTGCCCGAAAATGTTCAACAGAAGAGAGTTTTACTCGGACGCATTAGATAGAAAAGATGACAGCTTTGCCGTACTTCAGAAGATAAATTTTGCTTCGTCTCACGTGGAGGGAAATAAGGAAATAGGGTCTTCTTCGGCCGCCACAAAATGCAGAATAAGACGGAAATTATCTCTTACTCTGGGGAGCTAAACAAATGTGTCTAAGGCATTGAAAAGACAAAATTTGACAAATCTGGCTCCATTCCATGTTTGACTCCGAGTCCGAGATATAAAATGAAGGGTAAAGAGCGATTCTGCAACGCGACTGGAAACCTTCAACAAAAGGTTTTGGTGAAGAGTCATCATCATGTTTCGCTTCTTAAAAGCTCACTTTCTGTCTTTTATCCTAGAAATTATATAACTGTGCCTCGTGGAGTTCATTTACTTATGGGATAGACGCTAACAAATAAACGTTAATGTCATAACAAAGGGCTATTACCAGACATACTAAAGTGAAGGTGATCGCAGCTTCAGCATATTTTCAACATTCATTGTCTTATGTGACCTGTAATGGCATGAGGATGATCCTTGCCTGTTCCGTCGAATTAAGATCTGAGGAGAGGGTTGGCAAGTCCAGGTGGATAACGCTGTCAGCCTGGATAGCATACCTGAGTCTGGGTCCCTACAGCTTCGGTCGGGGGATGATGTGAGGTAACGTGACCTCTTTCAGGTACCGCTGAGCATTCACAGCGCCCCTTCTGGAAACCTACAAGTTTGCTACGACCACCACGTTAGATGCCAACCTACGCCATTTAATTGTCACTACCTTAACGGACATGTTCAGCGACAATAGATGCTGCCAACCTCTCTTTATGTTGTCTCTGCATTTGCTGACATTCATGATTGACATCCAGTGCAAAGCTTGAAGTTTCGATCAAGAACATCACAGTAGCGATGCTGTCTGACCCATTCAGGTTTTCTTGTGGCCCGATTTATTGTGAGGTGGGATGCATGTGCAGCTTATACTATTGTTGGAAACCCATTCTTTCCAGTCAGGCAAATTGCCGGACGCACAATGAAAAATTAGTTCAGAGACATTATGGTTGGCATGTGACAACTGATACGTAAAGGGAACAAATGAAGAAAAAACTTACATGTCTTAAAACGATCAAAATCTTGGAACACTATTGTGGTCAAGGCACTGGAAAAAATGTGTGTAATGATGTCCTTGTACAACAATTGTATGATCTTGACCCGTTGTTGAATGACACCGTACGCAATGTATTGAATTTTGAATGTTTGAATATTTTGATCCATATTTCCACCACCTACCGGCCTTTGGAACTGACTGTTGAAAACCTGGACAACATTCATTCATCCATATATTCATCTGTCCATCCATCCACCCACCCATCTATTCATTCTTTCATCATTTACTCTCTTTTGCTGTCTCTGTGTGTCTGTCTGTCTGTCTCCCACCCCCCTCTCTCTCTCTTTCTTTCTTTCTTTGTTCCCCCCCTCCTCCTCCTCCTCCTCGTCGTCGTCCTCGTCCTCCTCTTCCTTACCCCCTCCTCCTCCTCGTACTACTGCAGCTATTAGTACTACTATCATTACTACTACTAATTGCTGACGATATCATATCGGTCTCTGACAGCGTTATTGGCTTAGAAACCAAGTTAGATGTACTGCACAATACATTCAAGCAGCTAGATTCAGTTATCCAGGCGGAAAAAGTATACTTATATTGTATGCAGAAATGGTGGCTACATTTACTGCCTGCCTGAAGTGGTAATTTTTTCGATTGACCGTTGAAACTTTGTAAACATGTATACAAATTCAGGGTCATATTCAACGACCATGCTGTCTTTTCAACTGACTTTGCACGATCTGGTTAAAAAGAGCTCCCCCCCCCCCCCCCCCCCCCCCCCTCCCCAAGTGTGCTTGTTATATTAAAAACGTTTATAGTATATTGGGAAAAAAAAACTTTTCAAATAATCTCCCTCAAGTGCCTGGCGCACAGGTACAGCCCAGTTTGACGCATGGTTCTGATTTTTAGAGTTGGACAAAAGACAAGACCATGAGGGCGTAGAAAGAGTTCATTACACTGCATAAAAGATGACTTTACATGGCGTCATCCTACGTCTCATAGGCACATAGAAAATAGGGAAACTGGTATTTTTTCATTCTTTGTAAATTCATATGGAAAATGTATCACCTTTTGGTCATGGAAAGTATACATAAGCACCCAAAAGTATCCAAACAAAAGCATGTATCGCTGGAACGTGAGACCTGTGTGTCACTTGGGCATTAAACTTTAATAAAAAAAATTGTATAAATTTGATTTCTGTGTGACCTGGGAGCCTAGAATGTTTGGTAAAATGAATATGTTTAAACGAGAGTTTAAAATAAAGATTAGTTGACCGTTAGTGCCGCGATTGGAGCTCCAATAATGTTCTTAGTGCAAGCACTCGTTGATACTCATCTTCAATCTCTGTCTCATCAAAAACGTAAACATTAGTGCCAAGGTTAGAGCTACAATACCTGTTCTTAGTTCAAGCACTCGTTGATACGTATCAACAATCTCTGTGTTGTCTTTGCACACTTACTGACATTCATAATTGAAATCCAGTGCAAAGCTGGGATTTTCTATCAAGAACGTCGCAGTAGCGATGCTGTCTGGCCCAATGCAGCCTTTCTTGTTGCCCGACACATTGAGGCGGGATGCATGTGCACCTCGGACTATTGTTAGAAACTCATTCTTTATAGTCAGGCAAACTGCCGGCACACACACACACACACACACACACCACAATGCACACACACACACACACACACACACACACACACACACACACACACACACACACACACACACACACACACACACACACACACACACACACACACAATTAGTACCAGAGACATTATGGTTGGCATGTAACGACTGGCACGTAAAGGGAACAAATGAAAAAAAAAAAAAACATGTCTTAAAACGATTAAAACCTTGGAACACTATCATGGTCAATGCACTGGTAAAATTGTGTGTAGTGATGCCCTTGTACAACAATTTTTATGGTCTTGACCCGTTGCTGAATGACACCGTGCACAAATAATTTGAATCACTCGGATTTTGAATGTTTGAATATTTTGATCCATATTTCCACCATCTACCGGCCTTTGGAACAGACTGTTGAAAACCTGGACAGCATTCATTCATTCATTTATCCATCCATCCATCCGCTTATCTATTCATTCATTCATTCATTCATTCATTCATTCATTCACTCATTCATTCATTCTTTCATTCACTCTCTTTCGCTGTCTCTGTCTGTCTGTCTGTCTGGCTGGTTGGCTGTCTCTCTCTCTCTCTCTCTCTCTCTCTCTCTCTGGAGTTCACAATCGACCGTTGAGGAGGACGGACATGTCTGACCAGAGCTCTGAGCTTCACACAGTTTATCAAGTGACGAATCACTCACCTTGTGAAAAATTCGACTTAGTTTTTTGTGTGTGTGTGTTTTGTTTTTGTTTTTATTTTTCGCCTGTCGCATTAGCGAGTGAAAATGCCTGTAGACACTGTACAGTGGAGGGTGAAGGCAGGCATCTTCGTGTGGACGTTTCTCACTTTTATGGCGGTCAGAGCAAGAGAAGGTAAATATACCGGTTCTAGACCAAACAGTGTTATTTTGGGCGAAAACCCCCTTTTTCACATATAACCTCATCCATTTATTGCCAATTTTGCCAAAAATTAAGCTTTTTCTGAAAACACAGTTTTTGATGGTTTTAATATATGAAAAAGATGGGCCTTTCGCCTCTAATAACACTGTTTGAGCTAGAACACTGATTTTTACGTCTCCCCCCCCCCCTCCTCCCCCCCCCCCCCTTCACATATAACCTCATCCATTCATTGCCAAAATTAAGCTTTTTTCTAAAAAGTTAAGTTTTTTTTTCTAAAAACACACAATTCTTGATGATTTTAATATGTTAAAACGGGGGGGGGGGGGGGGGGGGGGGGGGGGTTCGCCCAAAATGACACTGCTTGATCTAGAACCGGTATATTTACCTTCTCTCTAATAAAAAAAAAGTGCAAAACTCTTCGCATTAAGACCGTGCCAATGTTCCACCTCTGCGTCTAACTTGAGACCTCCATGGCGCCCCATTCTCTCTCAGCATTAAGACCGGGACCGAGACCTTTTAACACCAGTATCCTCTGTCTCAAGCGCTACTAATAAATCAGAGCAATTAACCAGTTTTCCGTATTGATCAGTTATTTTTTACACACAACGTGTTTATGTATCCACCGGTTAATTCTTTAAACTCTCTGCTTCCTCCAAACGTATTCAATTGATAATCGCAAGACCCCGCCTTAGTTGCCGGCAGTGTTCTTAGAACTGTAGATGGTTGACCATTAAATAAATTAGCATCGGTTTTCAACTCATCTAAATGGACATAAAGCATTGGATTAATGAGAAAATCAGATGGTTTGTTACCTTCAAACTGATAAATATCATCCATTGTACTAAAACGGTAGGTTCTGGTACTACTGTAAAAGCCTAATATTCGAGCGAGACCTCTAGGAAAAGTATACTCTCTTCTTTCTTCTAGTGGAAAATGTATAGTAATTCTGAGGTTTGCCTCATTAATTTTCAGCACTATGCCAAATTCATTAAATACTTCTTTTAAAGAACAAAAGTTGTAATAGCCTTCTGGGATTTTTACATGATTTACTTGATTACCTTGTTGGCTACTAATATTAATCCAATTTATTTTGGGCCTCTTCAGATATGTTAAACCACATAACCTTAAAACCAATCTCTTTGAGAGCCACCCTATAGCGACCCCGCCTATTGTCAATCGGATATTTTTTAAACACACACGCTCGTTTTGCTTGGTTATATAAATGTGCATGTTTTTTTTTTAAAATAAAAATTGACACAATTATTAACTATTTAAAAATGGTTCCTTTTAAATATAATGAAGGTGCCACTTACAATGCTGGGCCGTTTTATAACCCCAAATCGCTAGACTTCACCGTCCTAACCATCGCAGTTGATGAATCATATGGCTTTCAAGTCAGACTATTAAACCCCCTGCAAAAATACTTACACCCTCCAATAAAAAGCGATAGCCAACCGAAATTATGGACAACCAAACCCATGATTTTCTTTCAGAACCAGTTAAATTTTGCAATTTACTGCGCAACTACTGGCTGCAGCGTCTCATATGCAAACCATTTATTTCACCCCAATCTCTTAGTAAGATCAGTTTATACTTTTCATGTTTACTATCAGTTCAGACGCATTTTAACTGAGCTGCAAGTGCCTCTCCCCAACGACCAATCTTCTCTCCGTTTAACAACCAAATGGACATGAATGCTTATGAACGAATCTGCAACGAATTTAACATCAAACCCTCGACTGACTTTAGACAAAAGTTAGACCGCAACCATGGGATGAGCACGCTTCATTTGTGGGGCACCAAAAGAGAATATAGTTATGATTATTGGCCTGGGCACACTGGGTTTAGGTCAGACTCTGTGGTTAGATTGGCAACCATAGAACAGAAACACCCTAATGCCTGGCAACTTTTATCTTAGACGAAAGTGAAGGCCTAACAATGCCCGGAGTCCAAAGGCTTAATGACTCCATTAGGACATATGTTTGGTGTCTCTTAGGAGCCCAAGCGCAGACCAAATCTAGCATAGTGGATCAGTCTACAGGCTTCGATGCAAGAAAACAGTTTTTGGCCAATCTAGAGGACGCCATTAACTCCGCTGTTGATTTGTCATCCAGCATCGAAAGGTACCAGAACGTTCTTGTACACGCCAGGTCCAAGGTTGATTTTGTTGTGGGTCATGGATTGTACATGCTGCCATCCGACCTCAGACTGCAGATTGGCGTGATACAGAATTATAATAATGAGATCCTTATAGCCGGAGATGATCAAAACTTAGGGCACAATCAAAGTTTAAACACAAGGCCTGCGCCATCCATTCTAAAAAAAAAAGTACCCAACTCTGAAGAAAGCGACCCCACCCCACCAGCACCATCAGAAAGCGACCCAGCACCACCCGTTAATGTGCCTCACCCAGACAGACATACTAGTGAAAAGACAGCTCTTGTTGTGTTTTTAACTTTTACCAGACTGGCTTTACTTTACTTCACTAAAAATTAATCCAATAGCCAGCACCCCCAAAGTCCACAGATGGTCGGCCATATAGCCAGCTACTTTGCCTATAGTTTGACAAAACCCACTAACAACACTGCCTATTATGCCCGGCAGAGCATCAGCTGCTTTAGCTGCTAACTTTTTTTTTAATAAGTTTTCCAGGTGATGCAATTGTTTTCTAATCCAACTTTTGCCGGGCTGAGGTGTTGGAGGAGGCGGTGCTGGCCCCGCTGTTGGTGCACTACCTGTTAATGCATAAACCAGTGTAGAGATGGCAAACCCAACAGCTGTTAATATACTAACTATTGTAGTCCCCTGCTCTCTGAACAGAGTCCTTATTCTTTCTGCCAGTGTAGTGTTTTCGTAAAGGACTCTGTTTATAGTTTCACTGATTCTGCTTACTTGCGACCCCAGCTGTGCTCTATTATTAGCCAGCGCTTCTAACCGGGCCGATCTTTCTATCATTAAATCTTGTATTTTCTGCTGGATTCTAGTCTCTTCATCTGGCCCCAGATTGTTGTCATCCGCATCAGCCAGATTATTTTTTTCTTCTTCTATTTGTCTATCCAGCTCACCGAGTTTTGCCAGATTGCTTGTTAGCTCGCCTCTTATAGTCTGTAAAGCCTTATTAAGGCCCATAATCTCGACGCATGGGCAACGGAGAATCACCGATTGTTTTTAATGCTGTCTCCTCATCAGTCTCCATAAAACTCGTTTCAATCTCTGCTATCAGGTCATCTGCTCTTTTACTTAATTCTTCAAGAGGGATGTTTTGCAATTCAGATTGTGATGGCGCCTCTCTCTCTAAGTTCTGTAAAGCACTAACAGCCTCGGTATTAAACTTGCGTATAATGTTTAATTGGTTTTGGTAAACAATAGGGAGGCCTCGTTTAATTGTGCTTAGACTTAAAAACTGGGTTGGGTCCGCCTTTGTAGTAACTCTTACACGGCTTCCTGTACTGGTCTGTATATACAAATGATTATTTTCTTCCTCAAAATCGTTAGGATCAACTACTTCTGGTAGCTCTCGTCCTATGCTTCTATAGAATGATTCAATTCTTGTTCGCAATAGTTCTTGACGTTGCCTAGGAAGTGAAGAACCTGCTCCTTCAAGTTCGTCACGCAATGAAGGACTTGTTTTTTTCATCTTCTTCTTCTTCAACAGGATCGATTGCATCAAAATCTTCATCCATATTTATAATATTGTTTTATTTACTTTATAAAAAAAATGAACTCATACGGTTGCGATCTTGACCCATACAGAAAAGCAAAAGAGCCCATGGGTGTAAAGGGCATAAGGCAGACCGTGCTTGTTACAAATACTCATCAACAGTTCAACCCGGTCAGCTGTTAACAGTCAGGTTTCCTGATCTTGGCGATAATGATGCTATCATGCCAGGCACAACTAAACTGTCCTTCAAAACAGACATTCATTTAACAGACCCTAATGCCAGTGTTGTTGCTAACCTGGGCAGGGCCATTATTAAAGAAATGAAAATCAAACTGGAGGGTCGAGAAGTCTTTACGTTAAGCAACGCAGACATCTTTACACTCTACGCTGACCTATGGCTGCCTACAGAAGAAAGAAAAGACAAGGTTTACCAGGGCATCCAAGGCCCCAACGGATTTAAACACCGACTGAATGCGGGGGATGCAGAGTCTGACAACAAAGATGAGGCGGTAGCACTGGCATTTGGCAACAGATTTTGCATCCCTCTAGATTTTGAACTGTTAAAGACTCATCAGCCATACTACCAGGGCGCACTCAAAAGACAAACTCGCTTACGAATTAAGATTTAGTGACAGCGATTCTGTTATTCTGTCTGAAGACCCTTTAGCTAGACACACAGTCAGTGACATCTCTCTCGAGTTTGATGTTGTTACTAACCCCGAACTGGCAAGAACAGTCTTAACTCAGTATAAAAATAAGACAGTTGTTTATTTTGAACGAGTTGTGCACCACATTACAGAGATTAAAAAACAGAAAGACACTGTCTGGAACATAGCACTCAGCTATTCTCTCAGGTCATTAAAAGGCATCTTGTTGTTGTTTACTAAAGTCACGGAGCCCTTTCAAAGAAAGAGTGAGGTGTTTTATAATCCAAAAATTGAGCACCTGTCTTGTAGTGTAGATGGCAAACCCATTCAGTTGTTTTCAGCCGGACTCTTGCCTCACCAACACTTCGATGAGATAAGAAAGTTGTTTGCCGGAGGAAGACAAACACATCCTACAGCCGATCTTGTGTGCAAGAAACTTCACCTTCATGATGTAAGACTCGAAGATTATCTAACAAGAAAGTACGGCCTCTGGCTAGACTTCAGATCAACGTATGACAACAGATTGCATGGAAGCGGAAGGAAAATCGGGGCAGACGGCATAAACATACAGATTAGCAAAGAAGCTGAGGATAATGGCAAGTTACAAATGCACGTTTTTGTGCTCTGTGATGCTCAATTAAACATTGTAGAAAACAGACTGGAAAATATAATCTATTAAAACCCATTAAAAAAAAACAGATGGACCGTTAAGCTTTTTGCCCAAAGACCCCCACTGTTCCTTATTTGTGGGGATTACCGGATGTGGGAAAACAGTCTTTGTGCTTGACCTCTTGCAAACGGTCTACAGGTTTTGTTACGAGCACATTGTTATATTCTGCACAACCATTAAGCACAACAATTCTTACAAAGAAAGAAAGTTTGTTTGGACAGATGACAATGTATTTTTAGTTGACCCCAGTGATAACCTGAGCGACTGTTTAGAGTATTATTATAAGCTATTTGAGGGAACTGAAACACTGTTTATTATTGATGACTGTTCGGCCGAACGAGACATTGTTAAAAAAAGGAAAACCCTGTCTATGCTGGCCTTAGCGGCCGGCACGCATTAGTTTCTGTTTGGCTTTTAACTCGAAAATACAATGCTGTCTTAACAGACTTTAGATCCCAGTTAAAATCGGTCATCTTATTCTATACTAAGACAAGGACAGCTTTGAAGACTGTTTGCGAGAAAACTATGTAATCAGGGACAAGGATGAACTAAAAAAAAAAAAATAAAAGACCAGCTGGAAAAATCTAAACACGCCAAACTATGCTTACAGACTGATCCCCCAGTTCAGTATGTTTGCTTAGTATAAATTATTTATTTATTATAAAAAAAATGTCTCGAGGGCCTGAATCAAAAGTGGAGCTTGCTCCCAAATGTGTTGCAGTAGAGATAAAGGATCTGGCAGACACAGCCGAGTTTGATCTGATAGGAGAGTCCGGAAATGTTTACGGATTTGAGTACACCGATGATGGTGTTTACAAACGAATAATAATTGAAGACAAGAAACGACCGCAACATCCTAAACTCGAACAGATAAGAAACCTAACAGCAGACGATTACGGCAAACACGAATACAAACTTTATAGACGAGACAATAACTGGGCGTTGCTCCCAGAGATTGACTGGGACATAAAATTTGACTTGCTAAGCCCCAATGTATACTTTGATCAGAAAAAACAATTTCAGGAAAGCTTTGAATGCGGGAGCCCTTCTTGTTAGCCTTGTCCCAGGAACACAACAGAAAAAGCAGATAGAAATAAAGCCATACGGAAGAAGAGAGTATATGCTAACTAGAAAGAAGCCCTTAGCTGAAGTAGGGGCCGACACAGTGACCCTAGAGTTTCTTCCAAAAGGCCCACTGCCTAACAAAATTACTATGTTTTTTGTTATATTAATTACCCCAAGTGAGTCTGTTCCTAGTTTGCCGGAACATGTTTTAACCAGGGGTGTACAATTAACATCAGAAAACTTGGACACTCCTCTCAGACTTGTTATTGCCATTACTAAAAACGAGGATGAAGTAAACACTTTCTCATCATCCGACAAAGTCACTGTTAAGGTTGACAAAACCAAACTAACAGTACTTGATTTTATTTTCATTAAGTATGTTGATTTTATTGCGTTTTACTCTGTTGATCAAGTGCTGCCAGAAGAGCTAATAAGAAAAATATTTACAAGATTTATCAAATTAAATTTTTGATTAAAAAAATGGACGAACAAGCTCATAAGTTTAGATTAAATCACATGACTGAACTTGAAGAGGAAATAGAAAGCGACTTAAATAAGTATCGGGTTACCAGAAGAAAGTATGCTCAAGCTTTGAATGCTCTCTCTTACATGATTACAAGTTCATCAGTTGTAGGAAGTGTGAGTACCGGGTCTAGTGTTGCTTTTTTGGCTTCTGGAGTAGGCGCGCCGGTGTCTATAGCTTTAGGAAGTGTCGGTTTAGGGTTAGGCGCTGTGTCTGTGATTGCTAGCGGAGTATTAAAGAAGATTACTCCCAAACTTCAGAAACATACGGCAATTGTTGCCTTGGCAACCGCCAAACTTCATTCATTAAAGTTAACGATAAGCAAAGCATTGCTGGATGGAAAGATTACAGACGAAGAGTTTCAAGGGGTCATGACTGACGGCGATGATTACAAACGTCAAAAACTTGAACTCCAAAAGAAGTGGAGAAAGACTTTTACTTCTGAAAAGGTAGACACCGAGGCAATTAAACTAAACATCGCAAAACAAACAACCGATCAGCTAAACCCAAAATAAGAATTTCGAATTACCTAGATGTTCTGGTTTAAAAAATGAAGCCCAACCAACCACTATATTTTACATTGGATGATATATTCTCAATGAGTGATAGCGATATTGATTTTGTAGTAAAACTACATTCATTAATAATATCAAGACCGTTAAAACAAAGCAAAATAAAAAAAATCGACCGGCCATCAACCAACCAACCACCCAACCAACTACCAACCAACTACCAACCGACCAACTACTCAACCAACTAACCCAACCAAACTACTAACCGACTGACCAACTAAACAAAAAAAAATAGGCTATTTTTTTTTTTTTACTTAAACAGGTACTGTGTCTGGCGGGACAACTTGAAGCTCTTCACGAACAAACGATCTTTTGGGGGCAGGCTTTCTGGAAGCGAGAGTCTCCCTTAAATAATACAACCGGAGGGGATGTTTTCATTATTCTTTCGACTTCATATAATTATGTCCATACTCCATACAGGGTCAGTAGCTCTAATTCTGACATCACCCTCTGCCTCTCCGGGAGCATATAAATATCTTACCTTCAGCCCGAGCGGCAAGAGTTTCTGGGATTGCCCTTGCACGCCTTCAGCAATGCTTACATTTTTAAAAAATTTAATCGCGTTCACTGGCTTAAGACCATTAAATTCTTCATTGTTCATGGCACGCAAGACTGCCGGCAATCTACTAACCCATTCTGTCTTGCGAGTTCTGTCCATAATCTCTTTGTAATACTGATAGGTAAACAATCGTTCGGCTAAGTTTTTATTAAAGTTTTCTACGAGTGCCTGAGACCGATGGTTGCAGGGATTCCTCTCTTAACTGTAACCCGATGTCTTAAGAATAGCTGGTTGACGGCTCCCTTAAACTCTTTTCCATCGTCAACCTGAATCAACCTGGGATACTTTAATGGGCCTCGCATATATATTTGTTGCAAAGCCACAGCCACAGCAATCGAGCTTTTATCTGTCAACGGCTCTGCATCTTTATATCTGGATGCCACGTCAACTACGGTCAGAGCATACTTGAACCTTTTTCTTCTGACTTTGTCAATAGGCAAATACAACAAGTCCATCTGATGGGTGTCATTCGGAACTGAGTTATAAATTTAGGCCTGAGTATTCTTTTTGGCGCTAGTAAATATATTTGCCAAATTGCCTGTTTCGAAAGCCAGTCTTTTGCCTCTGATTCAGACACCCCAGCAGCCTTACTCAGTTTGTCAATGGCAATCTTTCCTTTCCAATAACCTTTAGGAGAATAATATATTTTGTTCATTTTTTTACACAAGAAAATGTGCCACAAGATAGACCGATGTCATGCCAACTACAATAAAAGCTATCTCTGCAGCCTTCTGATCCTCCGATGGTTCATAATAGTCAGACAGGTCTGGGGGTTCTGATGTTAAAACTTCTTTCCAGTTACTAAGTAATACTCATTCATTGCGTCATCAACGTCTGTGAATGTGTGAGCCGCATGCCCCTGTTCCTTTAACTTTTTATTAATAAAGTCTAAGTAAGCAGTCCTCCTTTTCTCATAGGTGTCCCGCGCCTTAGTTAAAGCCTCCATTGCCTGGTTATGTCGTTCTCTCTTCATCGGACCGTAGTTTACTGAACATATAATTGCTGCCGGAGAACGCCAATGCATTAACAATTGCTCCTCCCACCATCATAACTAACCCGGACATCCTTTTATGTACTAATATTCTCTGGGATAATGCTTTGAGCAACTAGAAAGTCTTTCGTTGCAATGCCGGCAGTTATCACAACTATAACCTTAACAACATCCTCAATGTCTAACCTTCCTAGGTCAGCCGGCTTCATCCTAAACAGGTTTTTTTCCTAACACGCTGTAACCTATACTAAGGCCACCGATCACCGCAGAGTGGTAGATAGTATTGATAATCTTGGCGCTGCTCATTTCTTATTAACTAAAAAAATAATTAAAATAATCATAATATGAAAGGCTGTCTATATGCCTTTTTATCAGGTAATCCTTCGTCGTTAAAGACAAAAACAAGATTGCGATTAGTTTTGGCGAGTCTTCTATCTTTCCCAGGTCGGGAGGTTTTATTCTAAGAAAACAGTTTCCGAGGGCCGAATAAACAATAACACCAACAATTGGCACTGCATAATTAACCAGCATTATATTATTTTTTTAATACTATAAAAACAATGAACGTCGATGAACTATTAAAGTCTGAGGAGCTGGCAAACGATCGTTCGTTAGAACAAAGGAGAGATTATACTCTCTGGCTGTGTGTGGCAAAACGAGGCAGTATCTAGGCACTGAACTAAGCATCGAACAGATTCAGCAGTTGTCTGCCTCAGACGTTGAGAAGTATTACGCCAGGTACGAAGCTCAGCTAGGATCCAAATTGGTTAGATCAGTGGGGCAGACAGTAATTAGTTTGCATGCCAAGTTAGTAGGTAAGATGGCGCCGATCGATTCAGAAGAAGACTTAAAATATGACTTGACACAAGACCCGGTTTTATCCAAATCGCTAGAGTCTCTAGCATGCGACATGTATTACAGATTCGGAACGCTGTTATGCCCATTCATTATGGGTTAATTACTTTTAATCATATTAATTTTAATGCTATTAAAAAGAATGACCGAGACACCGGAGAAGGTGGAGGAGAAGGTGGAGGAGAAGGTGGTCTCCGAGACACCACAGAGCCTTCCACAAGTGAGTAGTGTTACTAAAAATCCTGGCCGTGTTGCAGCTGGTAAAAAGCTAGCTGAATGGAACCGACTGCAAAAAAAAACAAACCAAGCAGCAAAACAAAAATTATCAGATAATAATACACCAGCACCACCATCGCCAAAATTAACACCACCATTACAATCTTATAATAAGGTGTATTATTTGCTGGCAGTTGTAGGGTTGGGGGGTTTATTGGCATACAACTATCTAACGCCATACCTAAACAACAAAGACACAAAACCCCACAAAAGAAATAAAAGCAGAAGAACCAATCACTGAAAAAAAAATCAGACCCCGATCCATTTTGATGAGTTAGATTTTTTAAAATGAACTTGTCAAGAACCTATAAAGAACTAGTTAAGTTAATTAGAACAATCAAGTACTGGTTAAGTTCTTAATCAAGTTCTAATCCAGGTCAACTTTTAACCCGGGTTAGTTAGTTCTCCAGTGGCCTATAGCATATAAAAACTCCGGAGAGACGGTTGTTCACTTGTTGTTATTAGAAACTAGTGATTTCTTGTTAACAGCTGTTGTGTTTACTTGATGAAGAGTTGATCGCAGATTAACGCTTGTATGATGAAATACTTTTTTTTTCTTCTTCTTCGAATAGAGCTTGTTTGTATTTGTCGTGAGATATACTTTTTTTGACAACCGGTTTACTTATGCCTGTGGCTTTCTTAATTACAGAGGTCTGGCTGGCAACGCTATACATCTTGGACCGCAGGCCGACGTATTCTTGGATGACTGTCCCATTCAGCTCGTCCTTCATCTTTCCGATAACTTTCTTGTTCACAGTTGAATGCAAAGAACTGTCTTTAGGATAGTCACAGGTGTCGTACCACCCATCTGATCCTTTACTATTTCTTCTTCTCTAAGTCCTTGTAAAAATCTACAGTGGGGACGTCCAGAATAAATGAGTCAGTGTCCGTGTATAAGACTCTTGCTTCTGGGTACTTCGGTTTAAAGTAGTCATACAGAAACTCCAACATCAGCAGCTTAGATAGCTCTAATACAGTGAACCCGATAAAACACCGGCTTGTTCAGCTTTACCTTTTGTTTCTTCATCATGATGCCAACCAGGTCGTCATTAAATTGTCTGAAGTCTTGGTAATTAGGTTTGGAGACTAAACCTGATTGCTTGTCTTTCATTCGTAACCAGGCTTACATCTTTACGTTTGTGTGGGTTCTCCATCGTCTTGCCAAAACAGCTGTTGTTCATCAACTTGAAAAAGTCTTTTTCTGATGCGTCGGTGGCTTTGGTTCTAAGATCGGTGTTCTTCATAATATATGGTTTCATAAATGGTGCTTGTTTAAAAGCAATTATCCGGTGAACGGCTGTTAGCTTTAATCCATGTCTTAAGTAAAACTGCAATAGTCTGTAATGGCAAACATACTTAGTCTTGTTACGAAGATTAGGCACGAGTTTAGGGGGGTTCTGTGGGAGTCATCTGTAATGATTCTGCAGCCAGAGGGTAGTCGTTATGAAGGTCGTGCAGTTCTTTTGGATAGTCTAAGTCTACTTCTAAGATTAGTCCTACTGGGTGATCAGGCATAATTCTTGCCAACAGACCTAGCACATCATCGACGTCAAAAGGTCCGGTGTCCATTTTAAAGTCTTTTAGTGGGAGTGTCTGGCTCATAGCCCATCAGTACAGATTGTTGGCGTCTAGATATATCAGATACTTAGATGGCTTAGCCGGGTCATAGTCGCCTAGATACTTATTGTTGGCTTTACAGTAAGGTGTGAGGCCATGCTGATACCGCCCCTTAAACCTTTTTCAATCATCTGGATTGTTCCCAGATCAGATATTAAGTCAATCCAGATGTTAGTGGATTTTAAGAAAGCGTCCCAAGAAAGGACTGGAGCAGAGATGTAATGCGATGAGTCTAGGCCATAATGTTTCATGCAAGTAGATCTGTAATTCTGGAAAACATCTGCCAATAAAAACACACGTCAGCCATCAAGTATTGATCGTGATAATCACCCATTGTTTGACAATGTAATTCTTTCCAGGCTTTCTGAGCATATTCATAATTAGAGTCGGATATGTGTTCGCTTGTAAGCCGGCTATAAAAGTCTTCTTTAGCTGGCAACGCCGGCTCATCAAACTTGTCCCACGAGTCCATGTATTCATAAGGATAGACGCCTTTACGAACTAAAGCCGGGTCGAAGTATTGTTTAGTTATTGGATGGTCATGTAGCGATTCTGCTAACTTGCTTAAACTCCCATCAGATGCTGAGCAGAGTCATAAAAGGACAAACAGTCTAGGGTGAAGGTCATGTACTTTTCTGAAGACTGTGCAATGCATCTAACCCTCTTATATTCGGAAGTTATAGCCTGCATGATGAGTGTGCGTCGTAGCCTCGTAAGTTATGAAAGAAGATAGGAAGTTTCCATTTTTGGGGGTCAACCTTTAACTGAAGATTGCAAGTGTTGTGTGCTGCCCCTCTGAATTTGCCAGTAATGTGATCATGGTCCCTGACGGCATCCCCTGATAATTCTCTGTTACAAATCCAACAGTGAGTGGTGGTTTTAAAACGCTCTTCGTCTTCAGGAGTCATGATGATGTCTGAAAGATTCAATACATCGGCAAATTGATTGCAAATTAGTTTCATGGTTTGTAAGAATCTGCTGGCTGCATTGGAACCTCGGTAAATCTCCGGTGTTGAGTGTTTGCCATCTGACCTAACAACGATGAAGGCGTAACTGCAGATCTGATGGTTAGATAATAGGTTGTCTTTGACTGTTGTTGTCGTTGGGGGCCTTGATACTGGGGCAAGATCGATTCGAAGTCGGCATAAACCACGTACGGGCTCATCTGCATTTTGTGAATGTTTTTTGAAACTGACTTTAGACCCCGGTTTGGGTGTGCGAAGTTCAATCTGACAGTCTACCATGCTTTTACATTGTTTCATGTGATTGACGGCGGCCCGTGCAGTGGGGATTCTAACCAGGTACCTTCTACAAACCTCTTGTTTATGAATGTCCTTTGATGTATAAGCTACAGTCTGCTGATTGATCTGATTAATACATAATGGCTAACGCCTCCTTGTGTAAATTATCAGTCTACATGATTCTTAAGTGAGTCGCCAAACTGGGGGGCTTTAGGAGAGATCTTTAGAGGTTGTAGATTGTCCACTGGGTTCCATGTATAAACTTTTTAGTTATTGGTTTGTTTTGTTCTTCGAACTGGCTTATACTTTCTATACTGACTGGGAAGGTTATGTTGTGGAAGTTCAGCTTATCTACATATTGCCGATAATTAGAGACTCTGCGTGTTTTGTGACTGGATGTAAAATGCGCCAAAACACACCACATGAAGCATAGACTATCATCGTTTTTAATGTTTAAGACGGCCCGTTTTAACACTATCTCTTTTGGGAGAGGCATGTAAGAGTTGCCGACTATAGGATAAAACTTGGTTTTGTTTAATCTGATGTCGAGGACAGTTCCTTCTGACCAACCCGACCCGCGTAATTTGGCCTCCTCGCTTGCATGGCTAAACTGTGTAAGCATGTAATCAGCCCATTCAGCATTGAAGTCATGAAAGCTCATAACCGCTTTCTGTTTGGTTGAGACCCAGACTTGCAGATTATTACCGTCTGGTGTTACATAATCAATCAGAACAACCAACATTACTTTCACTGGTGGGTCGATTTGAAGATGCTCTGGGATTTTACTAATTGCATGTGTCACGCTTTCCTGAACGTTTGTAGGGGTAACGATGTCCATGCCGACACATGCCGACCTCATTAAACTTATCCTTCAGCTGATCATCAAGATCTCCTCCAACGTGTATCGTTTGGGTTTCATTTTTTAAGCCAAAACATTTAGGTAAATCAAAAAAAAAAAAAATAGTAAATTAATCAAATAGAGAACTCTACTGGGCTAAGATCTTTTGCGGAGGTTCGTCACACACATTCGGAGGCAACTTCCTCTTCAGTCCTCTTCTATCTCGAATGCCATAACGCCTTCTTAAAATTGCTGCTAACTCGGGGTCTGGGACCTTCTCTTTTGGCCAGATAAAATTGTCGATTGGATCGTAAGTACCAACAGGAAAATAATGATGAAACAGTTCCATTGGGCCGTAATGAGCGGGCTGAGAACTACTTTGTCTGATAGCATAAAAAGTTTTTATTGCTGGGTGAATCTTTGGATAGAGTAGCAGTTCTTTCTTTACGCTTTATATTTTTTTTTTTCATAGAGACTCATAACGCTTTGTTGAAAAAAGAAATCATGTCCTGGGAGAATCTGGTGATTGAATGATTCAGCTAATTGGTTAAGCTCTGAGAGTGGGTCCATTTTTTTAAACCAAATTATTTAGGTAATTCAAAATTTTATTCTTCTTCAGACTTCAGTGAAGTCAGAATTATAAATATATAATCTTTCAGGGTCGGTACAATGCAGGACGCGCAGATCAGAATCTTTGGAACCCATCAATTAACCACAATAGTAAGAAACGCTATAACCGGTGTAGGAAAAGACTCTACTCTACTAAGATCTTGTCTGGCATCTTCCTTTATATTGCGGTTAAAAAGATCCATAATTAATTCTTCAAACAGGATTTTCACCTTACCTCGATCAGTCCCGGCCTGTGCCAGCTTATTAAATATTTCTTTGATCTCAGTAATTATTTACATATCCATTTTTTTTAAGCAAAATATAAAATAATTAAATAATTCTCAGCTCTTAATAATAAAACATAACGCTGACACATTACAGACTGAGGGGAGAGTGAATCAATAATCGGTCAGCTGCAGAGCGGAGGGTAAAAATCAATAATCAGCGGCGTCAACACACACGGCAAGCATTATTGATTTTACCCCCCTCCCCAGCTATTAACACATCTCTTTCGTGCAACCCAACATTCATCATTTTCAGTAAATTAGCTCCCTTTTCAGTAAATTACCTCCCTTTAGTCAATTCGTTATTCATAGATTGTAAGAGAAAATTGATTAGCAAAAACCGCTTTTCTACATTCAATTCATTAAAGCTTTCAATGTTGATTTGGTAGAACATAGAGGTTAAAATGCAATATAAAATAGCATTGATATTTAGTCTATAAAAAACATTCTTCTCAAATAAAAACAATTTTAACAACATTCGCAAAATTTACATAAACACATATGTAATTAAAAAGCTGTTAGTTTGCTGGGTTTATATCAATCGGAAAGAACTTATGAGAATAGGTCTGCAGTAGTGCAAAATGTTTTTCTCTGAGCAAGAAAGGCGATGGTGAATTTTGTACGGACAATCAAGATTCCTGCGCCTAGTAGGCCTTCAGATATCATTCTGATATTTTTGACTGTCGCTTTATTGACCAGATGTGGCGATGTATAGGCCCTCAGATATCGTTCTGATATTTTTGACTGTCGCTTTATTGACCAGATGTGGCGATGTAGAACCAAATCCCGGCCCCCATCCCCAACCGTGTCGACAATCAGACGATGTAAATCTCCATAATCTGTCTCAGCAGATGCAGTCAGTGTTGTCAATGGTGTCGGGAGTCAGCCAGCAAAATATTGACATGCAAAGACAGATGACAGCAAATCATTATGCCATGTGTCAGGACATGTCAGACATCAAGTAGCGCTAGACGTGGGTAACACAGACAGTGCAGGAGAACGTTCAGAACATAAATCTACTCTTCACCAGGATTCAAAAGTCTGAAACGTATGCTGACACATTACACAGACAACTGGAACGTTTACAGTCCGACCTACGACATCAGAACCTGAAGCTGATGGGACTGGATGAAGAAGAAAGTGAGACGTTGACTTCCCTCCGAGAGAAAGTAGTCAGTACGCTAAACACGTATTTCAGTCCAGACGGCGTTACCCTCCAACACGAAGACATTCAAGATGCTGTGCGAGTTGGAAATCGTAGGGAGAGTGCTGCTAGACCCGACATCATCACTTTTAGGAGCCGTGATATATCCAGAGCAGTCATGTCGAAGAAAGAATGTCGGCAATCCATGGCCCGCGCTGCAGGAGTCAGAGTAGGACCCGACCTGACTCCCACACAACATAAAGAAATGCAGCGACTGAGAGCAGAGGGCAGAAGAGGTTACCTGAAAAATGGGCGTGTGGTGGCAGCTGAAAACTTCAGACATTCTACACAACACGCCACGGGTGATCGCCGGAACAGGGACAACCATATGTGGAATTACGGTGAAGACCGGGAGGTGACCAACAGAGGAGGGAGATGGGCGGAAATCGAAACGGGGACAAAGACAGACAGAACCACTTTGGTCCACACCACAACCGACTACTGTCGTCACCAGCCTCAGCCCCGACCCCAGCCGTTGACCACAGTCGCTTGAGACAGATGGGTGACTGGGTTAACATGGCTGCTGGATTTCCATGTGACCCCGATTGTGAAGAGACAGCGTTAGCAGAACAGTTTGCGTCAAGCACCTCTGACCATGACCACTTCCCTTCGTCCCAGCCCCAAGAAGATACAGACGGCGAGGTGTTGTCAACCACAGCTGACAGTGCAACAGAGGAGACGACCCCAGTAAACGCTACACAGAAAAGTACAGCCAGGGCCGTCAGTCCGCAGCCAGTGGCAGCAGGGGGTTCAACAGAGGAAGTGTCCGGAGTGCGCCAGGTAGCAGAGGATCTTCCTGTCAAGCGGCGCGTGAGTGAGGGAGCTCCCTCACCCCGGGGATTTGGAAGAGGGTCGCCCGTGAAGACACCAGCCCCACAACTGCCTCAGGGTGGTGGTTCCAGTGGTGGCAATGGCAGGTCAGGCAAGGGGCGTGGTCGTGTTCGCCAACAGAGGAGCGATCGACCAGGGAGCCAGCTAGAGGCCTCACCAGTGCAGACCAGAAGTCGTCACCAGAACTGTGATGTTTCAGGCAGGAGGGCAGGTGTGCTGTCCAAAAACTGGAGCGCGATCTTCAACCAGGAAGTGTCTCATTCCAGTGACACTGCCGGACATGTCAGAAGTGGCCACAGATGATGGTCAGGCCAAGGCCCTTGGTGTCCACAGACAGATATTCAGTCCAGCAGTGGAACAATTGGCAGTGATCCTGATCTCGCACATAAAGACGCTGATGCCGCTCCCTTTACCCCGGTAAATAATAAATTTTTTTTAGTATCGCTAATCATTGAGGGTTTGGGGAATTTTTTTTCAAGAATTTGACGTTAAAAGCTTTGTAAACAAATACGATATAATTCTTTTAGTTGAAACATTTGCCGAAACCTTATCAGAATCTGTATTTCCTTCGCATAAACTTTTTGTCTCCCCAGGTGTGAAAATATCTGATAGCATTCATGATCGTTTATCCGGCGAAATAGCCTTTCTCATAAGGAACGAGCTTACAGTATATATGTTAACCAGGTTCACGTTGAGACTGATAATATTCTAGTTTTAAAACTTGCTAGCGAGTTAACTGGTATACCGTCTGATTGCTTGTTAGTGGGGACTTATATCCCGCCGGAAAACTCCAGTTATTATGAAGATACTGACATATACAATGGTGTATCCATATTAGAAGACTGTTTATTAGAACAATTAAGGAATGTGGTGATCTCCCATTGATTGTGTGTGGTGATTTAAATGCCCGAACAGGTACTCTCAATTGTTGTGACTCTGACCCTATTGATGATATTTGCAATATTTTTTATGAAGATGAACCTGCTCTCAGATCTGACAGCAATGATGCCTTTAAAAGGAGATCTAAGGACAATAGTATTAAATGGCTTTGGCGTTACCTCTTAAATGTCTGTGATGAGTTTGGGCTTGTTATTCTAAATGGCTTACAGCGATTGAGTTATCAAGGTGATTTCACACTTACATATCTGAACATGGATCCAGTGTAATTGATTATTTTGTCATTTCAAAAACCCTTTTGTCATATTGTTGTGATTTTTGTATCAAACATTTCGTTCAAACGAAGCATGCTGCTGTGGAATTTTTTCTTTATTGTGCAAGATGGCAAATGCAAATATGGATAAGAAGAAAACCTATAAAAGTCCTTCTGTTTGTTAAATACAAATGGGATGAGGATGAAAAGGATATCTTTTATGAAAGAATGAGTTCTGAAAATGTAAAGGATATTGTTACTAATGCTATTACCCTTGTGGACACTGATGTCAACCAGTCTGTAATCATGTTTAATGAATGCTTGTATTTTGCTGGAGAATGTATGAAGAAAACAGTGGTTCTTGACGGCGAGAAACAGAAAATTTTGTTCGATCTGGAATGTAAACAGAGCCGAAAAGTATTATGGGGATTATTGCATAAATATAACAGATCTGATGAGGAATCTGATAGATTGGAATATTGTCAAAAGAGAAGAGAATACAAGGAATTACTGAGGCTGAAACAGAAAACGCATAAGGCAAATGTTCTTCAGTCATTACATCGACATTTAAATGACAGTAAACAGTTCTGGGATACTGTTCGTTTCCGTGAGGCCAAGACAGGTGTTTATAATACTATTTCTCCTCAGGAATGGTTTGAACATTTCCGTAATGTGTTTAACGAAGTGCCGCAAATTTGTTTGAACTCTGACGCCATGTTTGATGAGTATTATGATAATGTGAATACCAGACCCAGAATGATTACAGGGAGTTAGATCAACCATATCTGCGCATGAAATTGTATGTGCTATTGATGCCTTGAAGAACAAGAAAAAGCCGCAGGTCCTGATGGATTAATAGGCGAGTTTTATAGACACAGCACCGCCAACATTTTGCCTTTTCTGTTAAAATTGTTCAATCACATCTTTGACAATGGCATATTTCCTGCTGATTGGACAGTGGCTGTTTTACTACCTTTGTACAAGAAGGGCGACCAAATCAGCCTGACAACTTCATTGGCTTGGAAACCAGGTTAGGTATACTGCACAATACACCCAAGCAAGCTAGATTCAGTCATCCAGGCGGAAAGAGTATACTTATATTGTATGCAGAAATGGTGGCTACATTTTGCTGCCTGAGAAGTGGTATTTTAGCAATTAACTTTGTAAACATGTATACAAATTCAGAGTCATATTCAACAACCAAGCTATCTTTTCAACCGACTTTGCAAAATCTGGCTAAAAGTTCCCCCCCCCCCCCCCCCCCCCCCCCCCCCCCCCCCCCCCCCCCCCATCAAAAAACCCCCCCCCCCCCTCAAAAAGAAAAGAAAAAGAAAAGTGTTTGTTATATTAACAACACTATTATGGTATATTGGGGAATGCCCTTCAAACATTCTCCTTCAAGTGCCTGGTGCACGGGTACAGCCCAGTTTGACGCATGGTTCTGAATTTTAGAGTTGGACAAAAGACCAGGAGGGCATAGAAAGTGTTCATTACACTGCATAAAAGATGATTTTACATGGCGTCCATCCTACGTCTCATAGGCAAATAATAAATAGGGAAACTGGTAGTTTTTCATTCTTTGTAAATTCATATGGAAAATGGTCACGGAAAGGATACATAAACAACAGCAAGTACCCAAACAAAAGCATTTATCACTGGGCATTAAACATTAATAAGTTGTATAAATTTGATTTCTATGTGACCTGGGAGCCTAGAATGCTTGGTAAAATGAACATGTTTAAACGAGAGTTTTAAATAAATATTAGATGACCGTTAGTGCAAAGGTTGGTGCTACAACACCTGTTCTTAGTTCAATCAATCGTTGATACTCATCTGCAATCTCTGTCTCATCAAAAACGTAAACATGTGAAACGTTTATTGCCATTTTAAGATCAGAATACTTCTACTGAACTCTCACGAAATAAAATATGAATCGATTATGATCAAAATATATTAGGCTTTTTCGCCAAACATCATGGAAACAGCACTTTCTCTTGATATGGCCGAAGCTTGTTGAAATTAGAAGCAAATTTACTCATCGAAATCCTCCGATGGTAAGATTTTGATCGCTTATTTTAAACATTAACGAGTTTGATGTAGTTCAATTACTTCTGAATGAATTAAGCATGATGATAGTGTATGCCTATGCAAATGTTTGTATCAGGAATACAGTGTTGTTAGTAGTTCACTCATGTTCTGGGCATGAGCCCTAATATTAAAATGCTTTAGGCTTTAACATTCAGTCTGTGCGTGTCCGCCTTTCTCTCTCTCTCATGCGCATTTTCACATATACTCGGACGAATTAATGCGCTTATACAAAAACGCTCGCGCGCGCACACACACCAGACAAGACTGCTTAATTCTAGATATTCATATATATAATTCTGAACACGTAAGTAGTGGGGAAAACAAGTGCTGATTAACAAATTTTTAGTCATTACAGTAATGACGACAAAATTTGGTCTTTTAGAAAAAAAAATGAAGATGTTGAAAATGGAGGAGAGGTGGGGGGAAAAGATATAAAAATATGAGAAACTCTTCACTAGCTGCATGAGGGAACCATCGTAATCTCTCTCGACGGTAGATCTCTTTTGTATTGCCTGCTCTTAACCCTCTCTTTTGTATTGCCTGCTCCTAGACCTTTTCGTCGGTTGAATCGGACTTGTTTGAGAGACACAATTAAATGTGTGTGTGCTCTTGGTGTCAAATAGAGACACACCACAGTCCATAATTCTGTGGTGTTCTCAACACTAAGGGTGCAAAAAAAGAATCCAACAGCACCCCCGAAGCAGTCAGCGAAGGGGTATTACATGAAATAAAACGAAAATGTGGAGAGGCTGAAAAACTAAAAGCATTATGCAAACAGTATAAAATGTAGGGGACAATCTTTGAGCCTATGCTTGAGGACCCATTCAAGGATGCAAGGGAGATCAACAGACATGGTATAGTCTGCGTGGTCAGCTCTGCTGTTCAATAACCCAAGCATTGTCATTGGCTAAGAATTGTACAGAACAACCTTTACTTGGATCTCCTAAGAGATGCAATCTCCCACTGATTGACCAAACAATATAACGCTGAACAAATAAGTAGTGGGGGAAACAAGAGCAGGTTAACAATTCTTCAGTGATCAAGTGATTAGAACTCACGCCTGGGCTGAGAGACTTCGGTGGCACAGGTATTTGTCAACTTCAAGATGACGACGGTAACTGCCAGGATTCGGAACACTCTGTCAAACAACCACGGTACAGGTCTACAACCAGACCAGCTCCAAGGACAGACCCAGCACCGGAAGCTTTTATCCAGGCATGTACCAATGACTTTTAGCTATAGAAAATAGAAGGAAAATAAGGGACAATCTTACAAAAGGTCACATAAGAGCGCTGTCACAACTGAGAGCCTTTCCGTTAACTCACAGAGCAGAATGTCGCTATGCAGGTAAGTCGGGTGTAACAGTTATTACTTCTCTAGAAGAAGATGATAAAAAAAAATTGTTAATGAACTTAACAATGGTGATGTTTATGACATGCTACCCGTGAACCCCATCCCTCAAATTAAAGATAAAATAAGAGCATGGTCCAATAAATGGTCATGCACAGGGGATATTAATGAAGATGTTAAACACAGGGAAATGTAACCTTTAATTTAAAACGCATAAAAAGAAACCTTACCCTACACGTTTGTTACTTTCAGGGTGTGGGACTCTTGTTGAAATCCTCTCTAAGTTTATTCAAGCGACAATTAGTCATTTAAATGACAAATTGATGTACCAAATAAAAGATACAAAAGCGTTCCTAAAACAAATGCAATGGATCAGTGATAAAAGAGCCCCACTCCCTCTTCAGTCTACACTTGTTGTATGTGATGTGGTTGCCTTATTCTTTAATGTTAATAATAACATGGGACTACCAGCAATTCATAAAATGTTTAAAACCGTACCCTTCTCCTATTGGTAATACCTCAAACAGATGCCTGTTGGAAGCCTTGGATATCTGTCTGACAGAAAATGTGTGTGAGTCTACTGATGGCAACAATGACCAAGTATTTGCACGCCCTAACCATGGTACTGCCATGGGACCTGCGCACTCATGTAGTTATGCTGATGTTTATATGGGAGACCTTGATATACAATTAGTAGAAACATCACCAGTACCAATGATTTCTTCCCTGTTACCCCAAGAAGTAAATGAACAATTCAGATATCTAGACTGGAGCAGGTTTCGAGATGATGTTTTTTGTTGTCCTTCTTGATGAAAATCATGATGGTTTTGTTGTCCTTCTTGATGAAAATCATGTAACAGGTTCAAAGAACATCTCCAATCTCTGAACCCACCTAACACAAAATGGACAATCACCAGTGGCAAAGAAGTAACTATTTAGACGTGAAACTTCAATTTCACAAGGCAAAATCATTACAGATGTGTTTTCAAAAAACAACCATGCGTACCTCCTCCATACAGCTGCCATTTCCCTGCCGTGTTCAAGGGACTCATTTCTAGTGTGGGAAGTAGACTACGCATACTGTGTAGTGAGGATAATACATTAAAAACTAGAATAGAAGAATATAGTAAATATTCTACAATGTCTGGTTGGGACTATCAGAAAGCAGAAAGAGAACTTTATAAAGGGGCTAGGAAAAATAGGAAAACAATACTCACAGAAGAAAAACAAACAAACAAAAAAAGACAAAAAGATAGCCTGGGTGACAAATATTATCCAAGGGTATCCATCCAAATCAGAAATAATAAGGCAACATTTATCAATACTGTACTCTAACCCAGAAAATAAAGAGAGTGTTTCATAAAAATCAAATAATATCAGCTGACAGACTCCCGTAGGAATTTAGGAGAAATTTACAAACCTACCATTCCCAAGAGAAATCTAGAATGCGGACCAAAATTAGAACCAGGTTATTTCACTTGCCAGGAAAAGAAGTGTGACACGTGTGTAAACATGGGGAGAATACTAAGAGTAAAAAATCAGCGCTTGGGATGGAAGACTTTGGAATATAAGGAAAACACTTGACTTGCACTACATAAAATGTAATATACGTTTATAAGATCTGTTGTATGTTGGGTCCACAAAAAATCTTAAACTCAGTTGGGCTAATCACAAACCGGACACAAAGTTAAAAAAAAAGAAAACTAAGTGTAAACGTATCAAAACACGTATGCACTTCCCCCCCATCTGATTTAGAAGAACTAGATTTTTTGCAGATAATAGCAATCGATAATGTCAGAGAAGAGAAAAAAAACTGTTACAGAAGGAAACATTCTGAATATGTAATATAGGTACGATTGTCAAAGGACTCAATACAAGACAGGATGTGTATGCACAGTAAAAATCCAGAAAGATAATAATACATATTTAGGAAAATTGCAAGCAAAAAAAGTACAGAAGACCAATTTTATTCCCTTTAAGACACCCCCTTCCCTTGTTTCCAACCCCTCCCCTCCCTCCCCCGCTCCCTCCCTCCCGATTTCTCCTTCCCCCCTCCCCCCTCCCCCCGCTTACCCTGCGCCCTTACCCAACCCCCCCCCCCTTCCCCCCTTCTCTGCTTTTTCCCAATATTCCCCACGTAGGCATTCTGTTCCTCCTGACAAAAACAGTCCCCATCCCCCTGCCGTCTCCCTCTTTTTTCCCTCCCCCCCCCCCCCCCCCCCCCGCCACCTCCCCTTCTTTTCCGAAGAAAGGAAACATTCTTGATATGTAACATAGGCACGGTTTTCAAAAGGCTCAATACAAGACAGAAAGTTTGCACAGTAAGATCCAGAAAAGATAATTAATAGATATAAGGAAAATTACAAACAAAAAAAGGTACTGTAGACCAATTTTGTTCACTGTGAGAACCCCCCCCCCCCCCTTCCGTCTGTTCCACCATCCCCTCTCCCATGGCCCCCAGACTTCTCCTTCGCCTCGCTTACCCTGCGCCCCTTAACCACCCCCCCCCCACCCCACCCCCCCACCCCCCAGCCCCTTCTGCTTTTTTTTTTTCCCAATATCCCCCACGTAGGCATTCTGTCCATACATATTAGGTTTATTTATTATTGTTTACCTGTGTTTTGGAAGCTATATTTCGATTCTGTTGTGCTGTGCCTCAAAGGACATTGGTGCGAGAGTGGAGGGAGATTCGAGTGCACACATTTTTAAAAGTTAACATGAGTGTGTTTGTTTGGATATATGGGGAGAGAGAAAGTGAGGGTGGTGAGCAGGTTGATGCGTTGGTGGAGATGATAGGGTTGGGGGGGAGGGAGAGAGAGTGGGGAGGGGCGGTGAGTGGGAGTGAGAGAAGGCATACGCCGGTGTTTACGTGAGGTGGAAGATGAAGATGAACGGAAATCCTGATACATGTGGGCAAGAGAGTGAGTGTGAACGTGGATACACGAATGCACGAGAAAAAAGGGTTTGTCTGATTTGTACAGAAAAAAGGTTTCTTGAACTGTTTTTCTTGTTTAATGTACCTTATATATACAGTGTGCTTCTCTAAAACAGTTGCCATTACTGAAGATATATATATATATAATATATATATATATATATATATATATATAATATGATAAAAATTTACAACACACTAAATCATGTCATAGCTGATATACTTAAACTGAGAAAAGGATGAAAAGCCAAGCGGAATATGACGGCTCATCAATTTCTTTCTCATGTTCAGTACAACGGGCTTAAATTCATAATGCATGTGTAAACAATATATACGTCACTATGCTATGAACTATTCAGAAGCCAGGATGAAAAAAAGCAACTGACCCTTTTGAAAACCTGTTGCAANCTTCACATATAACCTCATCCATTCATTGCCAAAATTAAGCTTTTTTTCTAAAAAAAGTTAGTTTTTTTTTCTAAAAACACACAATTCTTGATGATTTTAATATGTTTAAAACGGGGGGGGGGGGGGGGGGGGGGGGGGGGGTTCGCCCAAAATGACACTGCTTGATCTAGAACCGGTATATTTACCTTCTCTCTAATAAAAAAAAAGTGCAAAACTCTTCGCATTAAGACCGTGCCAATGTTCCACCTCTGCGTCTAACTTGAGACCTCCATGGCGCCCCATTCTCTCTCAGCATTAAGACCGGGACCGAGACCTTTTTAACACCAGTATCCTCTGTCTCAAGCGCTACTAATAAATCAGAGCAATTAACCAGTTTTCCGTATTGATCAGTTATTTTTACACACAACGTGTTTATGTATCCACCGGTTAATTCTTTAAACTCTCTGCTTCCTCCAAACGTATTCAATTGATAATCGCAAGACCCCGCCTTAGTTGCCGGCAGTGTTCTTAGAACTGTAGATGGTTGACCATTAAATAAATTAGCATCGGTTTTCAACTCATCTAAATGGACATAAAGCATTGGATTAATGAGAAAATCAGATGGTTTGTTACCTTCAAACTGATAAATATCATCCATTGTACTAAAACGGTAGGTTCTGGTACTACTGTAAAAGCCTAATATTCGAGCGAGACCTCTAGGAAAAGTATACTCTCTTCTTTCTTCTAGTGGAAAATGTATAGTAATTCTGAGGTTTGCCTCATTAATTTTCAGCACTATGCCAAATTCATTAAATACTTCTTTTAAAGAACAAAAGTTGTAATAGCCTTCTGGATTTTTACATGATTTACTTGATTACCTTGTTGGCTACTAATATTAATCCAATTATTTTGGGCCTCTTCAGATATGTTTAAACCACATAACCTTAAAACCAATCTCTTTGAGAGCCACCCTATAGCGACCCCGCCTATTGTCAATCGGATATTTTAAGAACACACGCTCGTTTTGCTTGGTTATATAAATGTGCATGTTTTTTTTTTTAAAATAAAAATTGACACAATTATTAACTATTTAAAAATGGTTCCTTTTAAATATAATGAAGGTGCCACTTACAATGCTGGGCCGTTTTATAACCCCAAATCGCTAGACTTCACCGTCCTAACCATCGCAGTTGATGAATCATATGGCTTTCAAGTCAGACTATTAAACCCCCTGCAAAAATACTTACACCCTCCAATAAAAAGCGATAGCCAACCGAAATTATGGACAACCAAACCCATGATTTTCTTTCAGAACCAGTTAAATTTTGCAATTTACTGCGCAACTACTGGCTGCAGCGTCTCATATGCAAACCATTTATTTCACCCCAATCTCTTAGTAAGATCAGTTTATACTTTTCATGTTTACTATCAGTTCAGACGCATTTTAACTGAGCTGCAAGTGCCTCTCCCCAACGACCAATCCTTCTCTCCGTTTAACAACCAAATGGACATGAATGCTTATGAACGAATCTGCAACGAATTTAACATCAAACCCTCGACTGACTTTAGACAAAAGTTAGACCGCAACCATGGGATGAGCACGCTTCATTTGTGGGGCACCAAAAGAGAATATAGTTATGATTATTGGCCTGGGCACACTGGGTTTAGGTCAGACTCTGTGGTTAGATTGGCAACCATAGAACAGAAACACCCTAATGCCTGGGCAACTTTTATCTTAGACGAAAGTGAAGGCCTAACAATGCCCGGAGTCCAAAGGCTTAATGACTCCATTAGGACATATGTTTGGTGTCTCTTAGGAGCCCAAGCGCAGACCAAATCTAGCATAGTGGATCAGTCTACAGGCTTCGATGCAAGAAAACAGTTTTTGGCCAATCTAGAGGACGCCATTAACTCCGCTGTTGATTTGTCATCCAGCATCGAAAGGTACCAGAACGTTCTTGTACACGCCAGGTCCAAGGTTGATTTGTTGTGGGTCATGGATTGTACATGCTGCCATCCGACCTCAGACTGCAGATTGGCGTGATACAGAATTATAATAATGAGATCCTTATAGCCGGAGATGATCAAAACTTAGGGCACAATCAAAGTTTAAACACAAGGCCTGCGCCATCCATTCTAAAAAAAAAAGTACCCAACTCTGAAGAAAGCGACCCCACCCCACCAGCACCATCAGAAAGCGACCCAGCACCACCCGTTAATGTGCCTCACCCAGACAGACATACTAGTGAAAAGACAGCTCTTGTTGTTTTTTAACTTTTACCAGACTGGCTTTACTTTACTTCACTAAAAATTAATCCAATAGCCAGCACCCCCAAAGTCCACAGATGGTCGGCCATATAGCCAGCTACTTTGCCTATAGTTGACAAAACCCAACTAACAACACTGCCTATTATGCCCGGCAGAGCATCAGCTGCTTTAGCTGCTAACTTTTTTTTTAATAAGTTTTCCAGGTGATGCAATTGTTTTCTAATCCAACTTTTGCCGGGCTGAGGTGTTGGAGGAGGCGGTGCTGGCCCCGCTGTTGGTGCACTACCTGTTAATGCATAAACCAGTGTAGAGATGGCAAACCCAACAGCTGTTAATATACTAACTATTGTAGTCCCCTGCTCTCTGAACAGAGTCCTTATTCTTTCTGCCAGTGTAGTGTTTTCGTAAAGGACTCTGTTTATAGTTTCACTGATTCTGCTTACTTGCGACCCCCAGCTGTGCTCTATTATTAGCCAGCGCTTCTAACCGGGCCGATCTTTCTATCATTAAATCTTGTATTTTCTGCTGGATTCTAGTCTCTTCATCTGGCCCCAGATTGTTGTCATCCGCATCAGCCAGATTATTTTTTTCTTCTTCTATTTGTCTATCCAGCTCACCGAGTTTTGCCAGATTGCTTGTTAGCTCGCCTCTTATAGTCTGTAAAGCCTTATTAAGGCCCATAATCTCGACGCATGGGCAACGGAGAATCACCGATTGTTTTTAATGCTGTCTCCTCATCAGTTCCATAAAACTCGTTTCAATCTCTGCTATCAGGTCATCTGCTCTTTTACTTAATTCTTCAAGAGGGATGTTTTGCAATTCAGATTGTGATGGCGCCTCTCTCTCTAAGTTCTGTAAAGCACTAACAGCCTCGGTATTAAACTTGCGTATA
The DNA here is from genome assembly GCA_016801955.1 of Conus betulinus. Classification (NCBI taxonomy): domain Eukaryota; kingdom Metazoa; phylum Mollusca; class Gastropoda; order Neogastropoda; family Conidae; genus Conus; species Conus betulinus. Next base: position 42,653 of record JADBJO010005285.1, read on the forward strand.
ATGTTTAATTGGTTTTGGTAAACAATAGGGAGGCCTCGTTTAATTGTGCTTAGACTTAAAAACTGGGTTGGGTCCGCCTTTGTAGTAACTCTTACACGGCTTCCTGTACTGGTCTGTATATACAAATGATTATTTTCTTCCTCAAAATCGTTAGGATCAACTACTTCTGGTAGCTCTCGTCCTATGCTTCTATAGAATGATTCAATTCTTGTTCGCAATAGTTCTTGACGTTGCCTAGGAAGTGAAGAACCTGCTCCTTCAAGTTCGTCACGCAATGAAGGACTTGGTTTTTCATCTTCTTCTTCTTTCAACAGGATCGATTGCATCAAAATCTTCATCCATATTTATAATATTGTTTTATTTACTTTATAAAAAAAATGAACTCATACGGTTGCGATCTTGACCCATACAGAAAAGCAAAAGAGCCCATGGGTGTAAAGGGCATAAGGCAGACCGTGCTTGTTACAAATACTCCATCAACAGTTCAACCCGGTCAGCTGTTAACAGTCAGGTTTCCTGATCTTGGCGATAATGATGCTATCATGCCAGGCACAACTAAACTGTCCTTCAAAACAGACATTCATTTTAACAGACCCTAATGCCAGTGTTGTTGCTAACCTGGGCAGGGCCATTATTAAAGAAATGAAAATCAAACTGGAGGGTCGAGAAGTCTTTACGTTAAGCAACGCAGACATCTTTACACTCTACGCTGACCTATGGCTGCCTACAGAAGAAAGAAAAGACAAGGTTTACCAGGGCATCCAAGGCCCCAACGGATTTAAACACCGACTGAATGCGGGGGATGCAGAGTCTGACAACAAAGATGAGGCGGTAGCACTGGCATTTGGCAACAGATTTTGCATCCCTCTAGATTTTGAACTGTAAAGACTCATCAGCCATACTACCAGGGCGCACTCAAAGACAAACTCGCTTACGAATTAAGATTTAGTGACAGCGATTCTGTTATTCTGTCTGAAGACCCTTTAGCTAGACACACAGTCAGTGACATCTCTCTCGAGTTTGATGTTGTTACTAACCCCGAACTGGCAAGAACAGTCTTAACTCAGTATAAAAATAAGACAGTTGTTTATTTTGAACGAGTTGTGCACCACATTACAGAGATTAAAAACAAGAAAGACACTGTCTGGAACATAGCACTCAGCTATTCTCTCAGGTCATTAAAAGGCATCTTGTTGTTGTTTACTAAAGTCACGGAGCCCTTTCAAAGAAAGAGTGAGGTGTTTTATAATCCAAAAATTGAGCACCTGTCTTGTAGTGTAGATGGCAAACCCATTCAGTTGTTTTCAGCCGGACTCTTGCCTCACCAACACTTCGATGAGATAAGAAAGTTGTTTTGCCGAGGAAGACAAACACATCCTACAGCCGATCTTGTGTGCAAGAAACTTCACCTTCATGATGTAAGACTCGAAGATTATCTAACAAGAAAGTACGGCCTCTGGCTAGACTTCAGATCAACGTATGACAACAGATTGCATGGAAGCGGAAGGAAAATCGGGGCAGACGGCATAAACATACAGATTAGCAAAGAAGCTGAGGATAATGGCAAGTTACAAATGCACGTTTTTGTGCTCTGTGATGCTCAATTAAACATTGTAGAAAACAGACTGGAAAATATAATCTATTAAAACCCATTAAAAAAAAAAAAACAGATGGACCGGTTAAGCTTTTTGCCCAAAGACCCCCACTGTTCCTTATTTGTGGGGATTACCGGATGTGGGAAAACAGTCTTTGTGCTTGACCTCTTGCAAACGGTCTACAGGTTTTGTTACGAGCACATTGTTATATTCTGCACAAACCATTAAGCACAACAATTCTTACAAAGAAAGAAAGTTTGTTTGGACAGATGACAATGTATTTTTAGTTGACCCCAGTGATAACCTGAGCGACTGTTTAGAGTATTATTATAAGCTATTTGAGGGAACTGAAACACTGTTTATTATTGATGACTGTTCGGCCGAACGAGACATTGTTAAAAAAAGGAAAACCCTGTCTATGCTGGCCTTTAGCGGCCGGCACGCATTAGTTTTCTGTTTGGCTTTTAACTCGAAAATACAATGCTGTCTTAACAGACTTAGATCCCAGTTAAAATCGGTCATCTTATTCTATACTAAAGACAAGGACAGCTTTGAAGACTGTTTGCGAGAAAACTATGTAATCAGGGACAAGGATGAACTAAAAAAAAAAAATAAAAGACCAGCTGGAAAAATCTAAACACGCCCAACTATGCTTACAGACTGATCCCCCAGTTCAGTATGTTTGCTTAGTATAAATTATTTATTTATTATAAAAAAAATGTCTCGAGGGCCTGAATCAAAAGTGGAGCTTGCTCCCAAATGTGTTGCAGTAGAGATAAAGGATCTGGCAGACACAGCCGAGTTTGATCTGATAGGAGAGTCCGGAAATGTTTACGGATTTGAGTACACCGATGATGGTGTTTACAAACGAATAATAATTGAAGACAAGAAACGACCGCAACATCCTAAACTCGAACAGATAAGAAACCTAACAGCAGACGATTACGGCAAACACGAATACAAACTTTATAGACGAGACAATAACTGGGCGTTGCTCCCAGAGATTGACTGGGACATAAAATTTGACTTGCTAAGCCCCAATGTATACTTTGATCAGAAAAACAATTTCAGGAAAGCTTTGAATGCGGGAGCCCTTCTTGTTAGCCTTGTCCCAGGAACACAACAGAAAAAGCAGATAGAAATAAAGCCATACGGAAGAAGAGAGTATATGCTAACTAGAAAGAAGCCCTTAGCTGAAGTAGGGGCCGACACAGTGACCCTAGAGTTTCTTCCAAAAGGCCCACTGCCTAACAAAATTACTATGTTTTTTTTTGTTATATTAATTACCCCAAGTGAGTCTGTTCCTAGTTTGCCGGAACATGTTTTAACCAGGGGTGTACAATTAACATCAGAAAACTTGGACACTCCTCTCAGACTTGTTATTGCCATTACTAAAAACGAGGATGAAGTAAACACTTTCTCATCATCCGACAAAGTCACTGTTAAGGTTGACAAAACCAAACTAACAGTACTTGATTTTATTTTCATTAAGTATGTTGATTTTATTGCGTTTTACTCTGTTGATCAAGTGCTGCCAGAAGAGCTAATAAGAAAATATTTACAAGATTTATCAAATTAATTTTTGATTAAAAAAATGGACGAACAAGCTCATAAGTTTAGATTAAATCACATGACTGAACTTGAAGAGGAAATAGAAAGCGACTTAAATAAGTATCGGGTTACCAGAAGAAAGTATGCTCAAGCTTTGAATGCTCTCTCTTACATGATTACAAGTTCATCAGTTGTAGGAAGTGTGAGTACCGGGTCTAGTGTTGCTTTTTTGGCTTCTGGAGTAGGCGCGCCGGTGTCTATAGCTTTAGGAAGTGTCGGTTTAGGGTTAGGCGCTGTGTCTGTGATTGCTAGCGGAGTATTAAAGAAGATTACTCCCAAACTTCAGAAACATACGGCAATTGTTGCCTTGGCAACCGCCAAACTTCATTCATTAAAGTTAACGATAAGCAAAGCATTGCTGGATGGAAAGATTACAGACGAAGAGTTTCAAGGGGTCATGACTGACGGCGATGATTACAAACGTCAAAAACTTGAACTCCAAAAGAAGTGGAGAAAGACTTTTACTTCTGAAAAGGTAGACACACCGAGGCAATTAAACTAAACATCGCAAAACAAACAACCGATCAGCTAAACCCAAAATAAGAATTTCGAATTACCTAGATGTTCTGGTTTAAAAAATGAAGCCCAACCAACCACTATATTTTACATTGGATGATATATTCTCAATGAGTGATAGCGATATTGATTTTGTAGTAAAACTACATTCATTAATAATATCAAGACCGTTAAAACAAAGCAAAATAAAAAAAATCGACCGGCCATCCAACCAACCACCCAACCAACTACAACCAACTACCAACCGACCAACAACTACTCAACCAACTAACCCAACCAAACTACTAACCGACTGACCAACTAACAAAAAAAAATAGGCTATTTTTTTTTTTTTTACTTAAACAGGTACTGTGTCTGGCGGGACAACTTGAAGCTCTTCACGAACAAACGATCTTTTGGGGGCAGGCTTTCTGGAAGCGAGAGTCTCCCTTAAATAATACACGGAGGGGATGTTTTCATTATTCTTTCGACTTCATATAATTATGTCCATACTCCATACAGGGTCAGTAGCTCTAATTCTGACATCACCCTCTGCCTCTCCGGGAGCATATAATATCTTACCTTCAGCCCGAGCGGCAAGAGTTTCTGGGATTGCCCTTGCACGCCTTCAGCAATGCTTACATTTTTAAAAAATTTAATCGCGTTCACTGGCTTAAGACCATTAAATTCTTCATTGTTCATGGCACGCAAGACTGCCGGCAATCTACTAACCCATTCTGTCTTGCGAGTTCTGTCCATAATCTCTTTGTAATACTGATAGGTAAACAATCGTTCGGCTAAGTTTTTATTAAAGTTTTCTACGAGTGCCTGAGACCGATGGTTGCCAGGGATTCCTCTCTTAACTGTAACCCGATGTCTTAAGAATAGCTGGTTGACGGCTCCCTTAAACTCTTTTCCATCGTCAACCTGAATCAACCTGGGATACTTTAATGGGCCTCGCATATATATTTGTTGCAAAGCCACAGCCACAGCAATCGAGCTTTTATCTGTCAACGGCTCTGCATCTTTATATCTGGATGCCACGTCAACTACGGTCAGAGCATACTTGAACCTTTTTCTTCTGACTTTGTCAATAGGCAAATACAACAAGTCCATCTGATGGGTGTCATTCGGAACTGAGTTAATAAATTTAGGCCTGAGTATTCTTTTTGGCGCTAGTAAATATATTTGCCAAATTGCCTGTTTCGAAAGCCAGTCTTTTGCCTCTGATTCAGACACCCCAGCAGCCTTACTCAGTTTGTCAATGGCAATCTTTCCTTTCCAATAACCTTTAGGAGAATAATATATTTTGTTCATTTTTTTACACAAGAAAATGTGCCACAAGATAGACCGATGTCATGCCAACTACAATAAAAGCTATCTCTGCAGCCTTCTGATCCTCCGATGGTTCATAATAGTCAGACAGGTCTGGGGGTTCTGATGTTAAAAACTTCTTTCCAGTTACTAAGTAATACTCATTCATTGCGTCATCAACGTCTGTGAATGTGTGAGCCGCATGCCCCTGTTCCTTTAACTTTTTATTAATAAAGTCTAAGTAAGCAGTCCTCCTTTTCTCATAGGTGTCCCGCGCCTTAGTTAAAGCCTCCATTGCCTGGTTATGTCGTTCTCTCTTCATCGGACCGTAGTTTACTGAACATATAATTGCTGCCGGAGAACGCCAATGCATTAACAATTGCTCCTCCCACCATCATAACTAACCCGGACATCCTTTTATGTACTAATATTCTCTGGGATAATGCTTTGAGCAACTAGAAAGTCTTTCGTTGCAATGCCGGCAGTTATCACAACTATAACCTTAACAACATCCTCAATGTCTAACCTTCCTAGGTCAGCCGGCTTCATCCTAAACAGGTTTTTTTCCTAACACGCTGTAACCTATACTAAGGCCACCGATCACCGCAGAGTGGTAGATAGTATTGATAATCTTGGCGCTGCTCATTTCTTATTAACTAAAAAATAATTAAATAATCATAATATGAAAGGCTGTCTATATGCCTTTTTATCAGGTAATCCTTCGTCGTTAAAGACAAAAACAAGATTGCGATTAGTTTTGGCGAGTCTTCTATCTTTCCCAGGTCGGGAGGTTTTATTCTAAGAAAACAGTTTCCGAGGGCCGAATAAACAATAACACCAACAATTGGCACTGCATAATTAACCAGCATTATATTATTTTTTTAATACTATAAAAACAATGAACGTCGATGAACTATTAAAGTCTGAGGAGCTGGCAAACGATCGTTCGTTAGAACATAAGGAGAGATTATACTCTCTGGCTGTGTGTGGCAAAACGAGGCAGTATCTAGGCACTGAACTAAGCATCGAACAGATTCAGCAGTTGTCTGCCTCAGACGTTGAGAAGTATTACGCCAGGTACGAAGCTCAGCTAGGATCCAAATTGGTTAGATCAGTGGGGCAGACAGTAATTAGTTTGCATGCCAAGTTAGTAGGTAAGATGGCGCCGATCGATTCAGAAGAAGACTTAAAATATGACTTGACACAAGACCCGTTTTATCCAAATCGCTAGAGTCTCTAGCATGCGACATGTATTACAGATTCGGAACGCTGTTATGCCCATTCATTATGGGGTTAATTACTTTTAATCATATTAATTTTAATGCTATTAAAAAGAATGACCGAGACACCGGAGAAGGTGGAGGAGAAGGTGGAGGAGAAGGTGGTCTCCGAGACACCACAGAGCCTTCCACAAGTGAGTAGTTACTACTAAAATCCTGGCCGTGTTGCAGCTGGTAAAAAGCTAGCTGAATGGAACCGACTGCAAAAAAAAACAAACCAAGCAGCAAAACAAAAATTATCAGATAATAATACACCAGCACCACCATCGCCAAAATTAACACCACCATTACAATCTTATAATAAGGTGTATTATTTGCTGGCAGTTGTAGGGTTTTGGGGGTTTATTGGCATACAACTATCTAACGCCATACCTAACAACAAAGACACAAAAACCCACAAAAGAAATAAAAGCAGAAGAACCAATCACTGAAAAAAAATCAGACCCCGATCCATTTTTGATGAGTTAGATTTTTTTAAAATGAACTTGTCAAGAACCTATAAAGAACTAGTTAAGTTAATTAGAACAATCAAGTACTGGTTAAGTTCTTAATCAAGTTCTAATCCAGGTCAACTTTTTAACCCGGGTTAGTTAGTTCTCCAGTGGCCTATAGCATATAAAAACTCCGGAGAGACGGTTGTTCACTTGTTGTTATTAGAAACTAGTGATTTCTTGTTAACAGCTGTTGTGTTTACTTGATGAAGAGTTGATCGCAGATTAACGCTTGTATGATGAAATACTTTTTTTTTCTTCTTCTTCGAATAGAGCTTGTTTGTATTTGTCGTGAGATATACTTTTTTTGACAACCGGTTTACTTATGCCTGTGGCTTTCTTAATTACAGAGGTCTGGCTGGCAACGCTATACATCTTGGACCGCAGGCCGACGTATTCTTGGATGACTGTCCCATTCAGCTCGTCCTTCATCTTTCCGATAACTTTCTTGTTCACACAGTGAATGCAAAGAACTGTCTTTAGGATAGTCACAGGTGTCGTACCACCCATCTGATCCCTTTACTATTTCTTCTTCTAAGTCCTTGTAAAAATCTACAGTGGGGACGTCCAGAATAAATGAGTCAGTGTCCGTGTATAAGACTCTTGCTTCTGGGTACTTCGGTTTAAAGTAGTCATACAGAAACTCCAACATCAGCAGCTTAGATAGCTCTAATACAGTGAACCCGATAAACACGGCTTGTTCAGCTTTACCTTTTGTTTCTTCATCATGATGCCAACCAGGTCGTCATTAAATTGTCTGAAGTCTTGGTAATTAGGTTTGGAGACTAACCTGATTGCTTGTCTTTCATTCGTAACCAGGCTTACATCTTTACGTTTGTGTGGGTTCTCCATCGTCTTGCCAAAACAGCTGTTGTTCATCAACTTGAAAAAGTCTTTTTCTGATGCGTCGGTGGCTTTGGTTCTAAGATCGGTGTTCTTCATAATATATGGTTTCATAAATGGTGCTTGTTTAAAAGCAATTATCCGGTGAACGGCTGTTAGCTTTAATCCATGTCTTAAGTAAAACTGCAATAGTCTGTAATGGCAAACATACTTAGTCTTGTTACGAAGATTAGGCACGAGTTTAGGGGGTTCTGTGGGAGTCATCTGTAATGATTCTGCAGCCAGAGGGTAGTCGTTATGAAGGTCGTGCAGTTCTTTTGGATAGTCTAAGTCTACTTCTAAGATTAGTCCTACTGGGTGATCAGGCATAATTCTTGCCAACAGACCTAGCACATCATCGACGTCAAAAGGTCCGGTGTCCATTTTAAAGTCTTTTAGTGGGAGTGTCTGGCTCATAGCCCATCAGTACAGATTGTTGGCGTCTAGATATATCAGATACTTAGATGGCTTAGCCGGGTCATAGTCGCCTAGATACTTATTGTTGGCTTTACAGTAAGGGTGTGAGGCCATGCTGATACCGCCCCTTAAACCTTTTTCAATCATCTGGATTGTTCCCAGATCAGATATTAAGTCAATCCAGATGTTAGTGGATTTTAAGAAAGCGTCCCAAGAAAGGACTGGAGCAGAGATGTAATGCGATGAGTCTAGGCCATAATGTTTCATGCAAGTAGATCTGTAATTCTGGAAAACATCTGCCAATAAACACACGTCAGCCATCAAGTATTGATCGTGATAATCACCCATTGTTTGACAATGTAATTCTTTCCAGGCTTTCTGAGCATATTCATAATTAGAGTCGGATATGTGTTCGCTTGTAAGCCGGCTATAAAAGTCTTCTTTAGCTGGCAACGCCGGCTCATCAAACTTGTCCCACGAGTCCATGTATTCATAAGGATAGACGCCTTTACGAACTAAAGCCGGGTCGAAGTATTGTTTAGTTATTGGATGGTCATGTAGCGATTCTGCTAACTTGCTTAAACTCCCCATCAGATGCTGAGCAGAGTCATAAAAGGACAAACAGTCTAGGGTGAAGGTCATGTACTTTTCTGAAGACTGTGCAATGCATCTAACCCTCTTATATTCGGAAGTTATAGCCTGCATGATGAAGTGTGCGTCGTAGCCTCGTAAGTTATGAAAGAAGATAGGAAGTTTCCATTTTTGGGGGTCAACCTTTAACTGAAGATTGCAAGTGTTGTGTGCTGCCCCTCTGAATTTGCCAGTAATGTGATCATGGTCCCTGACGGCATCCCCTGATAATTCTCTGTTACAAATCCAACAGTGAGTGGTGGTTTTAAAACGCTCTTCGTCTTCAGGAGTCATGATGATGTCTGAAAGATTCAATACATCGGCAAATTGATTGCAAATTAGTTTCATGGTTTGTAAGAATCTGCTGGCTGCATTGGAACCTCGGTAAATCTCCGGTGTTGAGTGTTTGCCATCTGACCTAACAACGATGAAGGCGTAACTGCAGATCTGATGGTTAGATAATAAGGTTGTCTTTGACTGTTGTTGTCGTTGGGGGCCTTGATACTGGGGCAAGATCGATTCGAAGTCGGCATAAACCACGTACGGGCTCATCTGCATTTTGTGAATGTTTTTGAAACTGACTTTAGACCCCGGTTTGGGTGTGCGAAGTTCAATCTGACAGTCTACCATGCTTTTACATTGTTTCATGTGATTGACGGCGGCCCGTGCAGTGGGGATTCTAACCAGGTACCTTCTACAAACCTCTTGTTTATGAATGTCCTTTGATGTATAAGCTAACAGTCTGCTGATTGATCTGATTAATACATAATGGCTAACGCCTCCTTGTGTAAACATTATCAAGTCTACATGATTCTTAAGTGAGTCGCCAAACTGGGGGGCTTTAGGAGAGATCTTTAGAGGTTGTAGATTGTCCACTGGGTTCCATGTATAAACATTTATAGTTATGGTTTGTTTTGTTCTTCGAACTGGCTTATACTTTCTATACTGACTGGGAAGGTTATGTTGTGGAAGTTCAGCTTATCTACATATTGCCGATAATTAGAGACTCTGCGTGTTTTGTGACTGGATGTAAATGCGCCAAAACACACCACATGAAGCATAGACTATCATCGTTTTTAATGTTTAAGACGGCCCGTTTTAACACTATCTCTTTTGGGAGAGCATGTAAGAGTTGCCGACTATAGGATAAAACTTGGTTTGTTTTAATCTGATGTCGAGGACAGTTCCTTCTGACCAACCCGACCCGCGTAATTTGGCCTCCTCGCTTGCATGGCTAAACTGTGTAAGCATGTAATCAGCCCATTCAGCATTGAAGTCATGAAAGCTCATAACCGCTTTCTGTTTGGTTGAGACCCAGACTTGCAGATTATTACCGTCTGGTGTTACATAATCAATCAGAACAACCAACATTACTTTCACTGGTGGGTCGATTTGAAGATGCTCTGGGATTTTACTAATTGCATGTGTCACGCTTTCCTGAACGTTTGTAGGGGTAACGATGTCCATGCCGACACATGCCGACCTCATTAAACTTATCCTTCAGCTGATCATCAAAGATCTCCTCCAACGTGTATCGTTTGGGTTTCATTTTTTAAGCCAAAACATTTAGGTAAATCAAAAAAAAAAATAGTAAATTAATCAAATAGAGAACTCTACTGGGCTAAGATCTTTTGCGGAGGTTCGTCACACACATTCGGAGGCAACTTCCTCTTCAGTCCTCTTCTATCTCGAATGCCATAACGCCTTCTTAAAATTGCTGCTAACTCGGGGTCTGGGACCTTCTCTTTTGGCCAGATAAAATTGTCGATTGGATCGTAAGTACCAACAGGAAAATAATGATGAAACAGTTCCATTGGGCCGTAATGAGCGGGCTGAGAACTACTTTGTCTGATAGCATAAAAAGTTTTTATTGCTGGGTGAATCTTTGGATAGAGTAGCAGTTCTTTCTTTACGCTTTATATATTTGTTTTTTCATAGAGACTCATAACGCTTTGTTGAAAAAAGAAATCATGTCCTGGGAGAATCTGGTGATTGAATGATTCAGCTAATTGGTTAAGCTCTGAGAGTGGGTCCATTTTTTTAAACCAAATTATTTAGGTAATTCAAAATTTTATTCTTCTTCAGACTTCAGTGAAGTCAGAATTATAAAATATATAATCTTTCAGGGTCGGTACAATGCAGGACGCGCAGATCAGAATCTTTGGAACCCATCAAATTAACCACAATAGTAAGAAACGCTATAACCGGTGTAGGAAAAGACTCTACTCTACTAAGATCTTGTCTGGCATCTTCCTTTATATTGCGGTTAAAAAGATCCATAATTAATTCTTCAAACAGGATTTTCACCTTACCTCGATCAGTCCCGGCCTGTGCCAGCTTATTAAATATTTCTTTGATCTCAGTAATTATTTACATATCCATTTTTTTTAAGCAAAATATAAAATAATTAAATAATTCTCAGCTCTTAATAATAAAACATAACGCTGACACATTACAGACTGAGGGGAGAGTGAATCAATAATCGGTCAGCTGCAGAGCGGAGGGTAAAAATCAATAATCAGCGGCGTCAACACACACGGCAAGCATTATTGATTTTACCCCCCTCCCCAGCTATTAACACATCTCTTTCGTGCAACCCAACATTCATCATTTTCAGTAAATTAGCTCCCTTTTCAGTAAATTACCTCCCTTTAGTCAATTCGTTATTCATAGATTGTAAGAGAAAATTGATTAGCAAAAACCGCTTTTCTACATTCAATTCATTAAAGCTTTCAATGTTGATTTGGTAGAACATAGAGGTTAAAATGCAATATAAAATAGCATTGATATTTAGTCTATAAAAAACATTCTTCTCAAATAAAAACAATTTTAACAACATTCGCAAAATTTACATAAACACATATGTAATTAAAAAGCTGTTAGTTTGCTGGGTTTATATCAATCGGAAAGAACTTATGAGAATAGGTCTGCAGTAGTGCAAAATGTTTTTCTCTGAGCAAGAAAGGCGATGGTGAATTTTGTACGGACAATCAAGATTCCTGCGCCTAGTAGGCCTTCAGATATCATTCTGATATTTTTGACTGTCGCTTTATTGACCAGATGTGGCGATGTATAGGCCCTCAGATATCGTTCTGATATTTTTGACTGTCGCTTTTATTGACCAGATGTGGCGATGTAGAACCAAATCCCGGCCCCCATCCCCAACCGTGTCGACAATCAGACGATGTAAATCTCCATAATCTGTCTCAGCAGATGCAGTCAGTGTTGTCAATGGTGTCGGGAGTCAGCCAGCAAAATATTGACATGCAAAGACAGATGACAGCAAATCATTATGCCATGTGTCAGGACATGTCAGACATCAAGTAGCGCTAGACGTGGGTAACACAGACAGTGCAGGAGAACGTTCAGAACATAAATCTACTCTTCACCAGGATTCAAAAGTCTGAAACGTATGCTGACACATTACACAGACAACTGGAACGTTTACAGTCCGACCTACGACATCAGAACCTGAAGCTGATGGGACTGGATGAAGAAGAAAGTGAGACGTTGACTTCCCTCCGAGAGAAAGTAGTCAGTACGCTAAACACGTATTTCAGTCCAGACGGCGTTACCCTCCAACACGAAGACATTCAAGATGCTGTGCGAGTTGGAAATCGTAGGGAGAGTGCTGCTAGACCCGACATCATCACTTTTAGGAGCCGTGATATATCCAGAGCAGTCATGTCGAAGAAAGAATGTCGGCAATCCATGGCCCGCGCTGCAGGAGTCAGAGTAGGACCCGACCTGACTCCCACACAACATAAAGAAATGCAGCGACTGAGAGCAGAGGGCAGAAGAGGTTACCTGAAAAATGGGCGTGTGGTGGCAGCTGAAAACTTCAGACATTCTACACAACACGCCACGGGTGATCGCCGGAACAGGGACAACCATATGTGGAATTACGGTGAAGACCGGGAGGTGACCAACAGGAGGGAGATGGGCGGAAATCGAAACGGGGACAAAGACAGACAGAACCACTTTGTCCACACCACAACCGACTACTGTCGTCACCAGCCTCAGCCCCGACCCCAGCCGTTGACCACAGTCGCTTGAGACAGATGGGTGACTGGGTTAACATGGCTGCTGGATTTCCATGTGACCCCGATTGTGTGAAGAGACAGCGTTAGCAGAACAGTTTGCGTCAAGCACCTCTGACCATGACCACTTCCCTTCGTCCCAGCCCCAAGAAGATACAGACGGCGAGGTGTTGTCAACCACAGCTGACAGTGCAACAGAGGAGACGACCCCAGTAAACGCTACACAGAAAAGTACAGCCAGGGCCGTCAGTCCGCAGCCAGTGGCAGCAGGGGGTTCAACAGAGGAAGTGTCCGGAGTGCGCCAGGTAGCAGAGGATCTTCCTGTCAAGCGGCGCGTGAGTGAGGGAGCTCCCTCACCCCGGGGATTTGGAAGAGGGTCGCCCGTGAAGACACCAGCCCCCACAACTGCCTCAGGGTGGTGGTTCCAGTGGTGGCAATGGCAGGTCAGGCAAGGGGGCGTGGTCGTGTTCGCCAACAGAGGAGCGATCGACCAGGGAGCCAGCTAGAGGCCTCACCAGTGCAGACCAGAAGTCGTCACCAGAACTGTGATGTTTCAGGCAGGAGGGCAGGTGTGCTGTCCAAAAACTGGAGCGCGATCTTCAACCAGGAAGTGTCTCATTCCAGTGACACTGCCGGACATGTCAGAAGTGGCCACAGATGATGGGTCAGGCCAAGGCCCTTGGTGTCCACAGACAGATATTCAGTCCAGCAGTGGAACAATTGGCAGTGATCCTGATCTCGCACATAAAGACGCTGATGCCGCTCCCTTTACCCGGTAAATATAAATTTTTTTAGTATCGCTAATCATTGAGGGTTTTGGGGAATTTTTTTCAAGAATTTGACGTTTAAAGCTTTGTAAACAAATACGATATAATTCTTGTTTGTTGAAACATTTGCCGAAACCTTATCAGAATCTGTATTTCCTTCGCATAAACTTTTTGTCTCCCCAGGTGTGAAAATATCTGATAGCATTCATGATCGTTTATCCGGCGAAATAGCCTTTCTCATAAGGAACGAGCTTACAGTATATGTTAACCAGGTTCACGTTGAGACTGATAATATTCTAGTTTTAAAACTTGCTAGCGAGTTAACTGGTATACCGTCTGATTGCTTGTTAGTGGGGACTTATATCCCGCCGGAAAACTCCAGATATTATGAAGATACTGACATATACAATGGTGTATCCATATTAGAAGACTGTTTATTAGAAACAATTAAGGAATGTGGTGATCTCCCATTGATTGTGTGTGGTGATTTAAATGCCCGAACAGGTACTCTCAATTGTTGTGACTCTGACCCTATTGATGATATTTGCATATATTTTGATGAAGATGAACCTGCTCTCAGATCTGACAGCAATGATGCCTTTAAAAGGAGATCTAAGGACAATAGTATTAATGGCTTTGGCGTTACCTCTTAAATGTCTGTGATGAGTTTGGCCTTGTTATTCTAAATGGCTTACAGCGATTGAGTTTATCAAGGTGATTTCACTTACATATCTGAACATGGATCCAGTGTAATTGATTATTTTGTCATTTCAAAAAACCCTTTTGTCATATTGTTGTGATTTTTGTATCAAACATTTCGTTCAAACGAAGCATGCTGCTGTGGAATTTTCTTTATTGTGCAAGATGGCAAATGCAATATGGGATAAGAAGAAAACCTATAAAAGTCCTTCTGTTGTTAAATACAAATGGGATGAGGATAAAAAGGATATCTTTTATGAAAGAATGAGTTCTGAAAATGTAAAGGATATTGTTACTAATGCTATTACCCTTGTGGACACTGATGTCAACCAGTCTGTAATCATGTTTAATGAATGCTTGTATTTTGCTGGAGAATGTATGAAGAAAACAGTGGTTCTTGACGGCGAGAAACAGAAAATTTTGTTCGATCTGGAATGTAAACAGAGCCGAAAAGTATTATGGGGATTATTGCATAAATATAACAGATCTGATGAGGAATCTGATAGATTGGAATATTGTCAAAAGAGAAGAGAATACAAGGAATTACTGAGGCTGAAACAGAAAACGCATAAGGCAAATGTTCTTCAGTCATTACATCGACATTTAAATGACAGTAAACAGTTCTGGGATACTGTTCGTTCCGTGAGGCCAAGACAAGGTGTTTATAATACTATTTCTCCTCAGGAATGGTTTGAACATTTCCGTAATGTGTTTAACGAAGTGCCGCAAATTTGTTTGAACTCTGACGCCATGTTTGATGAGTATTATGATAATGTGAATACCAGACCCAGAATGATTACAGGGAGTTAGATCAACCAATATCTGCGCATGAAATTGTATGTGCTATTGATGCCTTGAAGAACAAGAAAGCCGCAGGTCCTGATGGATTAATAGGCGAGTTTTATAGACACAGCACCGCCAACATTTTGCCTTTTCTGTTAAAATTGTTCAATCACATCTTTGACAATGGCATATTTCCTGCTGATTGGACAGTGGCTGTTTTACTACTTTGTACAAGAAGGGCGACCCAAATCAGCCTGACAACTTCATTGGCTTGGAAACCAGGTTAGGTATACTGCACAATACACCCAAGCAAGCTAGATTCAGTCATCCAGGCGGAAAGAGTATACTTATATTGTATGCAGAAATGGTGGCTACATTTTGCTGCCTGAGAAGTGGTATTTTAGCAATTAACTTTGTAAACATGTATACAAATTCAGAGTCATATTCAACAACCAAGCTATCTTTTCAACCGACTTTGCAAAATCTGGCTAAAAGCCCCCCCCCCCCCCCCCCCCCCCCCCCCCCCCCCCATCAAAAAAGGAAAAGAAAAAGAAAAGTGTTTGTTATATTAACAACACTATTATGGTATATTGGGGAATGCCCTTCAAACATTCTCCTTCAAGTGCCTGGTGCACGGGTACAGCCCAGTTTGACGCATGGTTCTGAATTTTAGAGTTGGACAAAAGACAGGAGGGCATAGAAAGTGTTCATTACACTGCATAAAAGATGATTTTACATGGCGTCCATCCTACGTCTCATAGGCAAATAATAAATAGGGAAACTGGTAGTTTTTCATTCTTTGTAAATTCATATGGAAAATGGTCACGGAAAGGATACATAAACAACAGCAAGTACCCAAACAAAAAAGCATTTATCACTGGGCATTAAACATTAATAAGTTGTATAAATTTGATTTCTATGTGACCTGGGAGCCTAGAATGCTTGGTAAAATGAACATGTTTAAACGAGAGTTTAAATAAATATTAGATGACCGTTAGTGCAAAGGTTGGTGCTACAACACCTGTTCTTAGTTCAATCAATCGTTGATACTCATCTGCAATCTCTGTCTCATCAAAAACGTAAACATGTGAAACGTTATTGCCATTTTAAGATCAGAATACTTCTACTGAACTCTCACGAAATAAAATATGAATCGATTATGATCAAAATATATTAGGCTTTTTCGCCAAACATCATGGAAACAGCACTTTCTCTTGATATGGCCGAAGCTTGTTGAAATTAGAAGCAAATTTACTCATCGAAATCCTCCGATGGTAAGATTTTGATCGCTTATTTTAAACATTAACGAGTTTGATGTAGTTCAATTACTTCTGAATGAATTAAGCATGATGATAGTGTATGCCTATGCAAATGTTTGTATCAGGAATACAGTGTTGTTAGTAGTTCACTCATGTTCTGGGCATGAGCCCTAATATTAAAATGCTTTAGGCTTAACATTCAGTCTGTGCGTGTCCGCCTTTCTCTCTCTCTCATGCGCATTTTCACATATACTCGGACGAATTAATGCGCTTATACAAAAACGCTCGCGCGCGCACACACACCAGACAAGACTGCTTAATTCTAGATATTCATATATATAATTCTGAACACGTAAGTAGTGGGGAAAACAAGTGCTGATTAACAAATTTTTAGTCATTACAGTAATGACGACAAAATTTGGTCTTTTAGAAAAAAAATGAAGATGTTGAAAATGGAGGAGAGGTGGGGGGAAAAGATATAAAAATATGAGAAACTCTTCACTAGCTGCATGAGGGAACCATCGTAATCTCTCTCGACGGTAGATCTCTTTTGTATTGCCTGCTCTTAACCCTCTCTTTTGTATTGCCTGCTCCTAGACCTTTCGTCGGTTGAATCGGACTTGTTTGAGAGACACAATTAAATGTGTGTGTGCTCTTGGTGTCAAATAGAGACACACCACAGTCCATAATTCTGTGGTGTTCTCAACACTAAGGGTGCAAAAAAGAATCCAACAGCACCCCCGAAGCAGTCAGCGAAGGGGTATTACATGAAATAAAACGAAAATGTGGAGAGGAAAAAAGTTGCTGAAAAACTAAAAGCATTATGCAAACAGTATAAAATGTAGGGGACAATCTTTGAGCCTATGCTTGAGGACCCATTCAAGGATGCAAGGGAGATCAACAGACATGGTATAGTCTGCGTGGTCAGCTCTGCTGTTCAATAACCCAAGCATTGTCATTGGCTAAGAATTGTACAGAACAACCTTTACTTGGATCTCCGAAGAGATGCAATCTCCCACTGATTGACCAAACAATATAACGCTGAACAAATAAGTAGTTGGGGAAAACAAGAGCAGGTTAACAATTCTTCAGTCATTATAGTAATGACTTGACCAAGATCTGATCTTTAAGAAAAAAAAAATGAAGATGACTAAAATGGGGGGAATATATAAAAATATGAGAAACCCTTCACTAGCTGCATGAGGGAACCATCGTAATCTCTCTCGACGGTCAGTCTAATTGTATTGCCTGCTTCTAGGCCTTTCGTCTGCTGGATCGTCCGCTGGATATATATATAAACGATTTGCTTGACGTCAGTGATCAAGTGATTAGAACTCACGCCTGGGCTGAGAGACTTCGGTGGCACAGGTATTTGTCAACTTCAAGATGACGACGGTAACTGCCAGGATTCGGAACACTCTGTCAAACAACCACGGTACAGGTCTACAACCAGACCAGCTCCAAGGACAGACCCAGCACCGGAAGCTTTTATCCAGGCATGTACCAATGACTTTTAGCTATAGAAAATAGAAGGAAAATAAGGGACAATCTTACAAAAGGTCACATAAGAGCGCTGTCACAACTGAGAGCCTTTCCGTTAACTCACAGAGCAGAATGTCGCTATGCAGGTAAGTCGGGTGTAACAGTTATTACTTCTCTAGAAGAAGATGATAAAAAAAAATTGTTAATGAACTTAACAATGGTGATGTTTATGACATGCTACCCGTGAACCCCATCCCTCAAATTAAAGATAAAATAAGAGCATGGTCCAATAAATGGTCATGCACAGGGGATATTAATGAAGATGTTAAAACACAGGGAAATGTAAACCTTTAATTAAAACGCATAAAAAGAAACCTTACCCTACACGTTTGTTACTTTCAGGGTGTGGGACTCTTGTTGAAATCCTCTCTAAGTTTATTCAAGCGACAATTAGTCATTTAAATGACAAATTGATGTACCAATAAAAGATACAAAAGCGTTCCTAAAACAAATGCAATGGATCAGTGATAAAAGAGCCCCACTCCCTCTTCAGTCTACACTTGTTGTATGTGATGTGGTTGCCTTATTCTTTAATGTTAATAATAACATGGGACTACCAGCAATTCATAAAATGTTTAAAACCGTACCCTTCTCCTATTGGTAATACCTCAAACAGATGCCTGTTGGAAGCCTTGGATATCTGTCTGACAGAAAATGTGTGTGAGTCTACTGATGGCAACAATGACCAAGTATTTGCACGCCCTAACCATGGTACTGCCATGGGACCTGCGCACTCATGTAGTTATGCTGATGTTTATATGGGAGACCTTGATATACAATTAGTAGAAACATCACCAGTACCAATGATTTCTTCCCTGTTACCCCAAGAAGTAAATGAACAATTCAGATATCTAGACTGGAGCAGGTTTCGAGATGATGTTTTTGTTGTCCTTCTTGATGAAAATCATGATGGTTTTGTTGTCCTTCTTGATGAAAATCATGTAAACAGGTTCAAAGAACATCTCCAATCTCTGAACCCACCTAACACAAAATGGACAATCACCAGTGGCAAAGAAGTAACTTATTTAGACGTGAAACTTCAAATTTCACAAGGCAAAACCATTACAGATGTGTTTTTCAAAACATAACCATGCGTACCTCCCTCCATACAGCTGCCATTTCCCTGCCGTGTTCAAGGGACTCATTTCTAGTGTGGGAAGTAGACTACGCATACTGTGTAGTGAGGATAATACATTAAAAACTAGAATAGAAGAATATAGTAAATATTCTACAATGTCTGGTTAGGACTATCAGAAAGCAGAAAGAGAACTTTATAAAGGGGCTAGGAAAAATAGGAAAACAATACTCACAGAAGAAAAAACAAACAAACAAAAAAAAGACAAAAAGATAGCCTGGGTGACAAATTATTATCCAAGGTATCCATCCAAATCAGAAATAATAAGGCAACATTTATCAATACTGTACTCTAACCCAGAAAATAAGAGAGTGTTTCATAAAAATCAAATAATATCAGCTGACAGACGCCGTAGGAATTTAGGAGAAATTTACAAACCTACCATTCCCAAGAGAAATCTAGAATGCGGACCAAAATTAGAACCAGGTTATTTCACTTGCCAGGAAAAGAAGTGTGACACGTGTAAACATGGGGAGAATACTAAGAGTAAAAAATCAGCTTGGGATGGAAGACTTTGGAATATAAGGAAACACTTGACTTGCACTACATAAAATGTAATATACGTTATAAGATCTGTTGTATGTTGGGTCCACAAAAAATCTTAAACTCAGTTTGGGCTAATCACAAACCGGACACAAAGTTAAAAAAAAGAAAACTAAGTGTAACGTATCAAAACACGTATGCACGGTCCCCCATCCTGATTTAGAAGAACTAGATTTTTTGCAGATAATAGCAATCGATAATGTCAGAGAGAGAAAAAAAAACTGTTACAGAAGGAAACATTCTGAATATGTAATATAGGTACGATTGTCAAAGGACTCAATACAAGACAGGATGTATGCACAGTAAAAATCCCAGAAGATAATTAATACATATTTAGGAAAATTGCAAGCAAAAAAAGTACAGAA
>JADBJO010005285.1:70000-85000 GCA_016801955.1 Conus betulinus
TCATGTTTTCATGGGAGGAATTCAATACAGTGTGCTCTGTGTTTTTGATCCGCAGGACAAGACTCTCTCTTACAGAAATTACCCGAGCGATTTTTATTTCCGATATAAATTCATTTTGGGATGTTTCATATGGTATAGTGAATGCTTTGTTTTTCTCAGGAATATCTTTCTTGTGCGTTATTATTTGTACACTCGTCACAGCCATAGAACTGAAGAAACTGACTCAGTGGCGCAAAACTGTGTCGTCTGCTTCTAATACTGTTAGTTCGCGAGACTTGGCGATTACGCGCGTAATTATAGGCACTTCCATCTTGTTTATTGTGTGCATTGTGCCAGCAATCGCCATGTGCACGTCTTTCATTATCGTACCAGAGCTGGGACTGGGAGGTCGATATGATAATTTGGCCTGGGTGATCAGAAGATTTTATCAGTTAGCGACAGCGATTAATAACACGTTTAACTTCTTTGTATATTATGTGTATGGAAGTAGATTTAAAGAAACAACGCATCGTTTGTTTTCCTCCTGTTATCACAAGAAAACGAAACGATGATATTCTTGGAGCTAGAATTCACATGCAATGAATGTATTCTTTTCAAATTACAGATGAAAGCTGACACTGGGTACAGGCAGACCAGAATGACTTGATTTTGGCCATGGCCAGTTTCATGTTCAGAAAGACTGAAACTTTATACACATAATCGTTAGAGGTAGACTCTGTCTGTCTGTCTGTCTGTCTGTCTGTCTGTCTGTCTGTCTGTCTGTCTGTCTGTCTGTCTCTGTCTGTCTGTCTGTCTCTCTCTCTCTCTCTCTCTCTCTCTCTCTCTCTCTCTCTCAAAAGGCTTTGACCCCACCCGTTTTTTTTCAGCAGCTGATAAGATGTCGGTGACATCTTATTGACCCGTTGATGGTTGCAATGATCATTCTTATCATTCGTGTAGCAGTGAATGGAAATTGTTTAATTAAAAAAAATAACACGCGTACGTATAACTGTGCAATTTTTTTCCCGAACTTTAGAAATTGCCGATAAATGATGGCAGGGTGTAAGTCCTGATGAATTTGGCAGAGTTTATATCTTACTTTTATGCCGGATTTGTATGACATATATGTCGTCACATTGCGCATTTTTATCATTATCATTTATTATCCCCTCTTTTAAATCATCATCATCATGATCTTCATCATCATCATCATCATCATCATCATCATCATCATCATCATCACCGCCACACCACCACCATCACCACAACTACCATCATCATCATCATGATCATATCATCATCATATGAAGAAATAAAGGTACTTGAGTAACCACATAGAAACAAAACAATGAGTAAAAATCTGCAAAGTTTTTCTTTCCATTTTGACAGCTGGTGACTTGTTTAGAAACAGACCAAAACAGACAAACGTTTCACATGACTCAAGAAAACAAATCAATTGCGATGACGACACCAAGACCTAAAATATGTTTCCCTTACCAATTAATGTGGTAAAAGAGCGGAACTGCAACAAAGGTTCCGACGTTCTGCTTTGATGATTCTGATTATCATAAATTCAGTCTTCATTGAATGTTCATTCTGCGACAATTACAGAATGCTGTTTTGAAAAATGGTTTCAGTTTATTAGTATGTCAAACTCTTAGTCTCTCTGCCGAATTTCTTCCAACTGACACATAGCTAGATCACTGACTTCCGGAAACGGGTTGGAGGATGTCCGGTCAAGACCGGATGACACTGGATAAGACCTGATTTGCGGGTTCCATGGACTGGGTCCCCACCGTGCCCTTATCCATCTTGCCACTGGTACAAAATGCGAAACAAGCTCCCGGAATTCAGATTATGAATAACGAACACAATGGAGTTCCAGTTTGTCGAGGGAGGAGTGCGGGATTCTCCACTGAGCGTGGCATGATTATCCACAGAATGAAAAAAAAGAAAAGCCTGTATAAAGACTTAGATCAATGAACAGCAACGCACTGCGCCAGCACATAAGACGATGAAAAACCAAGACAAGAATGAAACCACAGTGACAAGGGAATCTTTGTTAATTATTCAGACACTATATACGGAACCTGTTGGGACGCCTATGGACACGCTTGCCCAAAAGTTCAAACGGCAGGGAGAGATAGCTATCATCCCAAGGAGAGAGGGGAATCCCATGAAACAATTGGAAGTTGCCTCACAAAATATTAATAGAGAAGAAAAGAGGTAGAGAAGGTTTGGAACATATAAAAGCACAAAAACGTGCTCTCAGCAAAGCAGAATCAGCCAAAAGGAAAGGGGAAAAAAAAATCCAAAATCCAAGGTTGCTTTTTTCAAAGATTTCTCTCCGTTCGCCAGCAAAATATTCGAGCAGCAAAATCAGGGACACTCATGGTGGGCACAAACACTATCGAGCGGCATCTTAGAAAAATATAATCCGACCGTCAAGGCGAAGTTCTACGTGAAATCCAGGGCTTAATCTGGCCTGCAGTACTAGAGTAAAAGTATAATGACAAGCCACCAACTGTGGATGTGATAAAGAACCTGATTTTAAAAAGTTAGAGTCAGGTGTTCGCCTAGACCTAGAGGAACACCCTACCTTCTGCGTAAGAAACGTCCAAATGTCCTTGAGTGGATTTACTCAATATTAAGATCGGCACGGAGGAACTTGAAGGTCAGCGACCCAAGCGACCCTATGGATGATAGCAAAGGTAGCTAATGTAGAGTACCTTTTCAAAAGCAAAAATCGAGTGACAGATCAGTTCAAACCAATATCACTTCTGAACATTGAGAGGAAATTTTTCTGTCATGGCGCCAGGCTGACTAAGTACCTTTAATATGTCAGTCCAGAAGGAGGCATCCTAGTGTGTCAGGTGTGTATAGCTTACCATTATGATTTGAGACACACCTCAACGAGCAGAGGCGAAGGAAAAGGATATCGACGTAGTGTGGCTCTACTTTGCACATGCATATGAATCAGGTCCACACAAGATGATTCAACTGGCCCCCATGATGCATTATATACTAAAGAGTATCCCAGAAATGCTAAGGAAGAATGTCCACGGCTTGTTAATGAGGTTATCCATAAACGGATTCACAAATAGAGTGGATCAGTCTGGAAGATGGCATATCAATGATCTGTGCAACTTTGACATTGTTTGAGTGGCAAAAGAGGCCATCTGGACAGCTATCATGAGTGGCGCGGATTCAGCAGATTTTGGGAATGAATATCAAAACGTCTTTGATGATACAGTGGCGTATTTCACCAAGGGAAAAATACAGACATCACAAAGCCTTTCCCAGGAAAAGAAAAGTGGCTGAAACAGGAACATTCACTGTAGCCTATAAAAGCTTTCCAACAGTGGCAAAAGAACCGGTCTAGAGCCTTGGGACGGGGCATCACTACTCCTAGAAAGATACAGTGGAAGAGAACCAAGCTATAATGGCAGAAAGAAGCCTGTAGATGATAGACCACTGTGCCTGCCCTGGTAAATAGAAGGCCTGGTGTCTGCAGTTCATGCCAGTCCCGAAGCTCCTTTAGCCTCTAACAACAATAGCACAGGCACAGTGGAATCAGTGGAGTCCAAAACAGACATGTACATAAGGAAATAGCTTGGTATATACCACCTGGTCTCACTGACGGTGCGCTCCGCTCCCTCCAAGCAAAAATTGAAGCAGCAAGTGAGAGTCATTCTGACAGTGTATGGAATGGGCAAAGCCAGGTTGTTGCTGACCATGATTGCGAATTCCGAAGACAAGGTTGTGAGATCAATTGAAATCATGGTAAAGACTGACAGAAATGAAAAGTTTATAAGGCAGATGCCATTGTAAAGGAAAATTTTGTGATCAAGAGAATAACATCACACACGCAGACCAACAGAAAGGGGCTGTCGTCAACGGAATGAAATAATGGTCAAAGGCCTTATCAGGACAAACAAACAATGAAATACGTCCTGAGTTCATATGAAACGGAATTAGCTCATGGAAGGTATACATGGAGGCACACCCAAGTGCTTAAAGAGATCGCACATGCAATTCGCGTTGCAAGAGGAAAAACACTACGCCATTAGAAGCTCTAGCACTATACGGCCATAACTAATTTTCAGGAACAACTGTAACGTCAGCAACATAGGGGTTACTGGTGGAATGGATGATTGGGAGCATATAGAAGACCTTCCCGAATAAAAAAAACATTGAGAGAGATCATCAGGAAGAAATAGTCTGAGACCGAACATTACGTCCCACTCGGGTTCATCAAAACAGGTGATTCTCATAAAATTTACTACGTTATAGTAAAACAAAATAAAGCAAGCTCACATCGACATGACTGAAAGGTATGCTAGTGTAGCCAGCAACTCGTGGGAATCTTGCTTCAAAGTCGAAGTCTTCGCCCTAGAGCAAAGAAGAGTTGTTGGATTATTAGATTATTATCCTATGAAACAGCCCGGGATTTCTGTTAACGAGAACCAGAACTGCCAAGGCAAGAGCAGAGGCAGCTTAAAAGACTTCCAGCTAGATCTGGTAGAGGACGACCAAACGTGGAATTCATAAGGCTTAAATGTCTTACTTCAGTGCAGGTGTCCCATAGCGACGTGGATAAGATACATTCTAAATGGACATCCATCCATTCAGAAGTAACTGGTTCAAATCCTGGCAGCGTCAAGGAAAATAATGATCGGACGATAGAGGTGCATTCAGAAGTCATGCCTTGGATGTGTCTCGGCCCCTTTAGAGCATGTGGAGTTGGGGGCCGAAACACTTGCCTGAAGGGGACTTCTTCTCTCAAGACCTTTTGCGGTCAAGCTCTCTCTAGAGGTTTTTCCCTTACTGCAGAGTTGTGATATGCCAGTTATTTCACAGAACAGACTGAAAATCAGCGTTAACCCCTACCGTAAAACAAACATTACGTTCCTAGAATGGAAACTTGGACTATACAGAACATGATAGGCAGAAAACATACATACATACAAACAAACAAACAAACAATTAAACATAAAACAAGACATAGACCCCTCTTTGGCACTAGCTGTTTCATGCTGACCAAAAGTAACGACATGAGTTCAAATACATTTATTGATGTGCCCCGAACATTGCGTTTTCTAATGAGGAGTGTGTAGTGGAAATCAAATGAAAGCTTAGGCGAAATGTACCATGACGGATTCCGTTATTTTTAGTACTGTTAATTTTTGTCAGACATTTGCTGACTGGAGTTGCCAGAAAAATGTGGCAAGGATAATTTGTTTAAAACTAAGTTACCACACATGAATTTAGGTAAATCATTCGAATTAGTCAGAATACTATTTGTTGTGGCTTTTTAGAGGTTTTGGTTAAGTACATACCATTCGATTTCCTTTCTGTGTCTGTATGGACGTGAACGTTGAATTAATTTGAAAAGTGGAGTGACTGATTTCTATGTACACACTCTCTACAAGTTAGTATTTCTGAAATAATTTGAAACGAGAGGGTCTTTTTTTTGCATATATATATCACCTCATCCGCATGTTTTTTGTTTTGACAAGCACGGACATTGAACACCTCATATGCTGACACAGGGGCTATTTTGAGGTCATTAGATTTGTTTGGATTTTCGCTACGTTGGTTTAGGGTATTCATGTTGTTTTACTGTTTGATTTACAAGAGACAAATACTTAAAGCGTGTTTGGCGCTCTCTTTAGATAGTTATCAGAGTGGTGACTTTTACAAACATGTTCCTAATTCCTCTATTCTTGAGCGAATAGCTTAAATATTATGCATCGTGAATGTTTTGAATTAGCCAGGAACTCTAGGACAATTTCTTGTACGTGTAGTTTTAAATGATGCGTTTTAATGTAAAAGCTTCTTATCGTTATCCTTCTCACTTAACACCGTGGTAGCTTGTTGGGGCACTACAATGAAAAACAGCTCACCAAGTTTTCTTCTTTTTTTTTATTTTTTATTTTTTTGCTGTCCCAATCTCTGCGCGACTTCAGAGGCAGTGCGCACACGCCGCTCATTCCGACACCCCGTCCACAGCCACAGCCTGGTCGGCCCCACCGCAGCCCCGGCACCGGCAATCCACAGGGAGCAGTCAATGTCAAGTCGTCAAGAGGCAAACCAACCGGAGGAGACACTGCACTGCTGCCGAGTCACTTCGGTGGTGTTCAGTGGCGCCTGTTCTGATCTAACATACGCAGGACACCACCTACTAAAAGCCCCCTACTGACGACAATAATTGCTTAGTCGCGGAGCCGGCGTGAGTGAGCTCTCCCTCCGGAGGGCACCACCACGTCAGTCCAACGACAGCCCCCCATGGACTCGCCGATACCGGTGACCCCGACGGAACCACACCAAGACCACAGACGTGGAGAGGACATCGAAATTGAGGTCATCATAAGAGCAGGGCATGAAGGGCCACAGAACTTGAGACTTTTTTTAAAATGCTGATGATCGATGAGAATGAGGATGATTAAGATGATGCTACGGATTTCCATTTCGGTCTGAGACTACCTGATAGGGCTGTACTCTACGCTTCCTTTCTCACCAAGTTCTCCAGTTCTGTCATCTCTGTCCACTGGCCATCGGAACTTGTTGCATGACCATAGCAAGTGTTTGTTTTCTGGGGGCAGATGTGAGTAGATGTTTATATGGTCCTCCGTGCCGTTCAAAGTTTTGATGCACTTGAGGATTGGTGACTTAATCAGTCTCTGCGATGTTTAGTATCTTGGAATTGTATCGCATTTTCATTGCTTGGGGTATTTCATTGCAGATCCACTTTGAGTGTTCTTTTTCTCTCATGCGCACAGGAAGATAGAGTGCATCGGCGAAGCGGAAACCCGATCTTGAGATTATGGAGATATTCTTATTTTTCTTCCTAACGGCTTTTAATCTTGACAGTGCTGTGGTTATATTTTCTACCTTTGTGATTATTTCTGGTTTGGATCCTTCACTGCAAATGATGGATTCCAGGTATGTGAACTGTTGAACAGATTCTTACGTCTAACCATGGACTTTTATGTCAGTACTTATGGTGGAATATGGCTGACCATCAACCCATTTCTGTGCCATATCTTGTTGGTGTTTCATGCGGTCGTTCAACGAGCTTGGCGCGTTCTTGTTCACTGCCTGCCAGGTTTTGTTATGGTTCTTCTTCCAGTGCTGATTGTGCTGACACGGTCTTCAAGTGCATAAGTCAAAATGCGTCCCAGGATTATGTTGAGAAGTGAGGGAGATAAAGGGTAGCCTTGACAAACTCCACTCGAACTATTCTCAAGAAACACCATGTCTAAACACTGCATTAGTCGCTTTGAAGTAAAATTGCTAATCGAACCTCAGTTTCTTCACCGCGGCTCACGGTGCCTTCTGCCAGACTCTGCTGGATGCTTTATTGAATTCCATGAAGACATGGCAGAACTCCCTCACGTGCCGGAGATGTTTTTCGCAAAGGGTATGGAAGTTAAAGATCTGTCCAGTGGCATTTGCAGATTTCAGACGGTCATTCAGCACTAATGATACATGTTTGCGTTTTCAGTCTATTCCGAATAATTTTTGAGCATTACTTTGCTCCTATGACTCATCGAACTTTTGGTGTGGTCGTTATGGTAGTGTTAGAGAATACCTTTCTCGGGAAAGGTGACGGATAGCAATTGAGTCCATGGAGTGCACCACTCCCCAGTGTGTCTGACATTTTAGTGCAGATGGCAGCTACACTCATTTCTGCATCTCCGACATGTCTCTGTTTTTTTTACAGGGATGTTGTCGATGCCTGCAACCTTTCCCGAATTTTTACCGATTTCATTGCAGCTACAATTTCTTCGAGGAGTATTGGAAAGCCATACTTCCCTAAAGAATCTGGGCTGTAAGCACATTTGGATCTCCTGTGTTCTATTTGTTATAAAGTTTGGAGCAATATTCAGTCTATCAGCAAATGGTATGTTCTTCCTGTTGAGACAAATACCGTCTTTGTCTTGAGTTCTGATGACTTTGATGTGTGTTTGATCGAGTACTTTAAACTTTTAAACCTTTTTTTGTGCTGTTGCCGTCTCGGTAATCTTCCACTAAATATCCTTACGCTGTCCTTGATCCAGCTTATCTTTGCGTTCTTCGTTTAGTCACTGATTCCCACGTTCATGACACAACATATTTCTCTTCCCAAGTCTTCTTGAGCTGTCTTGAGAGCACTCTGGCGACCCATATCTCCAAGATATAGCTTAAAATCCACAGTTTAATTTCCATTTGTTATTTTTTAAGACTTTGTGGCTGTTTTAGTAGTCATTTCATTTGATTCGTGAGGGCTTCAGTGCCTTCATACAGGAAACATAGTGGGACACTTTTCCTCCTATGGCCGTTTGGAAATATTAAGCGATGTCCAGATCTTTCAGTTTGTCTGTTTGCATTGAAGATGGCCTTTTTTTTTTTACTTTCCATCTATACTTCAAATATACTTTGAAGCTCAGGATGTTTCAGCCCTATTGATGCCAGATCTGTACATGTTCTCCACATGGATATAGTAAAATGTAGGTTACCATGATAGCATACTTCTTAAGCTTCATGTGGGATAGTACGTTGGTATACAGAAAAGAGACCTAAATCACTTAAACCAAAACAAAAATTTCCGTACGTCATAATAATGATGATGAAGATGATAATAATGATAACAGCAACAACAACACTAACAATGATAAGGATAATGATGGTAATATGATATAATAATAATAATAATAATAACAATGACAATAATAATAAATCACCACAATATTCAGGGATTAGCGCTGACAAGACTGAGATCTGTGTGGGTCAGTCGGATTTCCATAATCACAAGATTAGATTCCTGCGTGCACCTTTAAATTCAACCTTCCTGCATGCGTGCAAGGCATGGCCCTGACAGCGTATGTGTCGTTTCTTCTCTCTGGACTTCCTCTCCTTTGTGAATACGCATTAGAATGAAGGTGTTCAATCCGTGAAGCCCTTTTTATATTAGAACACAATCTATTTTGTAACGTCACTCTGAAGGTGTTCAATCTGTGAAGCCCTTTTTTGTGTTTGAACACAATCTATTTTGTAACGTCACTCGTAGTAGTCATTAAAGTTGGACCAAATACTTTCATGAGTATAGATCATTGACAGTACAAAGTATCTCAGAGAAAGAGAGAGTGAGAGAGAGAGAGGCAGGCAGGCATACAGAGAGAGAGAGAGAGAGAGAGAGAGAGAGAGAGAGAGAGAGAGAGAGAGAGAGAGAGGGGGAGGGAAGGAAGGGTGGTGCTTTGACAGATACGGACATGAACTAGTAAATAAATACAATGATATGTTTATCTGAAATACCAGTCGTCTACTACTACTACTACTACTACTACTACTACTACTACTACTACTGCTGCTGCTGCTGCTGCTGCTGTTGCTGACACTACTCCCTACTGCTATTACTAACTCCACTACCACCAGCACCACCACCATCACTTCTACTACTACTACTACTACTGCTACCACTGCTGCTGCTGCTGCTGCTACTACTACTACTACTACTACTACTACTACTTCTGCCACCACCATCACCACCAACATCACTTCTACTATTTATACTACTACCACCACCATCAATACTACTACTACTACTACTACTACTACTACTACTACTGCTGCTGCTGCTGCTGCTACTACTACTACTACTACCACTACTGCTACATTCACCACTGCTGCTGCTTGCACTGTTGTTGTTGCTGTTGCCAGTGTTCCTGGCACTGATGCTACTACTATTGCCACAATCACAGGCATTGTTGACGATAGTTATAATGATTGAAGTGGTGGTGTGATGAATTCATTGGATATAATTTTAATTCTTAGTCATAACACGTCGATCTTTTTCCTTGTGTCAATGGCTTACGAAAAATGAGGAAACAGATTAAGGACGAAAACAACAATAATAACAACAGCAACAACAACAACAACACGACCACCATCATAGCCACAATAACAAAACACCCAATAACTATAACAACAAAAACAACAGCAGCAGCAGAAGCAACAACAGCAGCAGCAGCAGCAGCAGCAGCACAGCAGCAGCAGCAGCAGCAGCAGCAGCAGCAGCAGCAGCAGTATTCTTTTCTTTCTTTCTTTCTTTCTTTCTGCGTTCGCAGGCTGATGCTCCTGTGGACACTCCCTGTATAGATAGACAAGGATTAATCCCATCTTTCAAACAAAAGGAGTGGAGTTTTGTGTGTGTGATAGTTTTTTATCCCGCCATTAAGGCAGCCATGCTCCAACTTCGGGGAAAGTGCATGCTATGTGTAACGTGTCATCCTTACCAACGGCCAACCTGGCCTTCTCTTCCGAAAGATGGTGATGGGATTTTACGTGTGTACAAGATGTTATGCGTGCGTTCACACACGGAACCTCGGTTTATAGTCTCTTCAGGAGTGTATGGGAAAAGAAGTCAGAACCGATGTTAACTCCGAGGGACCCCCCCCCCCCCCCACCCTCCCGTTCCGAAACGGCCCGGCGGAGATTCGAACCCGAAACCCCAGGATCACCAAGATTACAAGTCAAGCTCTCTGCCACTGAGGTACTCTGTTTTCATGGTCCTCTATAACTCTCAGGTTGTAAGTAATGACTTCAAATTACAACGTGATTCAAAATTATGCTAAAAAACATTATTGAAATCATAGCAATCCCACAGAAGAACAAGAACATATTCACACACAAACCATCTGAAAAATCAAATAAACTCGGGTAATATAGTTGAAATGAAGTAATTTTTTTACGCTAACTGCTTATTCTCAAACATTCTGGTATCTGTACATCAAGAAAACATCAACCTATCTGTACATCAAGAAAACATCAACCTATCTGTGAATATCCTGACCAACTGCTTAGAGAGAAAGACACAGGCCACGTAGACGTGATACTGTCAGCGTTCGGCTAGAAAAGCTAACATCCTGAGTATACGTAAAACAGGCGGTTGGAATCATCACAAATAAAAAAGGGAAATGTTAGAATACCTCTGGAAATTGAAAACATTCCAATGCTCTAAGTCCAGGTGCCATTCGTCATAGCGTTTTGCTTGCTGTTGTGACATTACACGTGTACTATGAAATGCATACTTCTCTGTTTGTACCCCTTTTCTTTATAAAAAGTGTCAACATTTCTTCTTGTCTGTACTGAGTTCTTCTTGGTGCTGAAGTATGTTTTTTTTTTTCTCTCCTTGCTACTATGGTGAGATATCACAATATGAACATAAACGCCCATGACAAGCTTCGATGTATTATTGTTCTGTGGCTTTCTGAGTTAAAGAGTGTCGCCGAAAAACAAAATTTGTTTAGATGAAGTGAAAATAAATTCTCTCTGATATGGGATTGGTTGAGAAATAAAATCATGTGTTTTTTTTCTGTTTTTTTTAAAATAATTTTTTGTTTGATGAAACAGAAGTAATAACACGCAACGAAGTAGTAATGTTTATTTTTGTTGATTGAAAGAGAACAAAAAACACGCAATGAAGGAATTAAACTATATGAAGTAGGAATTATACAACTAATTGTTTTCATTACTAGAACAGAAAGTAAATTGAAGACCCGTGCAGAAATCGTTGCTCTTTTTTTATTTGCACGAGAGAGAGAGAGAGAGAGAGAGAGAGAGAGAGAGAGAGAGAGAGAGAGAGAGAGAGAGAGAGAGAGAGAGAGAGAGAGAGAGAGAGAGAGAGAGAGAGAGAGAGAGAGAGAAGCCGATGGATGGGGGAAGGTGTAGAGTTGAAACGCCAAGAGCGCTGACTGATGGTGGCGCTACTTGTTGATATTACTACAGTCATTTTCAACTCTCTCTGGAGATGTGTGGTGGCACTCTTCAGCAAACGCATGGCAATTAACATGCATGACTCGCGTTAATAACAGCATCATTGTCTAACGACGTCATTCTTTTTCCTGCCGAAAGTGTCGGAAGACTAAGCGCTCAATACAATGCGTGTCACATGTAGCCCATCTGGTCGCATGCGGTTGCATCAGAGCTGTCGTATTGTCCATACCAGTTCTTAACTCTATATTAATAAATCTGTTGTGCACATACCCGGAACGTATCAAAGCTAGATTTATTTTTGAATCGTATATCAAATCATTTTACACATACCCAGAACGTCATTGAAGCTAGATTTATTTTCCGAAACATTCGTACACCAAATGACAAAATAATAATATTTAAAAAAAACCCCTAAAAGATCTCAGCTGATGGAATGTCTCTGAACAAACTCTTCACGCAGCGTGCCGACCTGCCGTATAGTATTCATGTTGAGTATCATGCTATTCCAAACACTGTCAGCAAGTTTTATATGGATTTGCTCAACCCATAGCATGCTGTATGAAGTCTCATCAACTTTCTAAAAAAACAAGTGTGTGGAAATGTGTTGGCTGTGATCGCACATCTGTTTTTTTTTGTTTGTTTGTTTTGTTTTTTCTAGACGGCAACCAGTGGACGTTCTTTACAGTTTTCTATCAGGTTTGTGCGGATCTGAGAAGTTTATTGTCACGTGTCAGGTTCGACCGTGACATAATTTTTTCTTTTCACTCTCTCCTTCACAGTTGAATAGGCGGACACTTGTATGGCCAGACTATTTGTTATTTTCTTTTTTCCCCTCCCTAGCTTATGCGGGTACATCTCGTTTGGGTGAGTACGTTTTACGTCCCAAGGTAAGCATGTGTATTCGTGCCATTCGGTCTCGCCCTACACGTGGGGCTAACACCCAGCCCGCCAGCGGTCGGCCAATCGGGACCTTCCGACTGGCGAAATTGACTCGACCATCGGTTGGGCCGTGCCAATATTTGAGGGGTGGAAGGCAAGAGGGGGATAAAGAGGAATCGCTCTGGGTGAGGAGCTGAGACGCAGAACCAGGAGCAACTGTCCCGGGGAGTTCGCCGCTCTCGTGACCCGACTCCACTCACCTTCACTGGTCGTGTAGAGAACTTCGTTGTCCCGGCCACCACCACACCTTTCGCTAAGTGACGGGTGGGCAGTTCTCCTTCGGTGTGGGAGCGCTGCTGATCCTGCCGGTTGTCCTGACCACACGAGCTGATGAGCTTGATTCTGTAGGCCCCAGGCGGCAGCCAGGACACCAGGGCCATGGATATGCGACCATCATCTCTTCAGGTCTCAAAGGGCAGCCAGGGCACCAGAGCCACAGAACTGCGACCATTATCTCCCCAGGTCCAGAGGGCAGCCAGGACGCTAGGGCCACAGGGCAGTGACCCACTGCCAGAGACGACGAGGACGCCCTCCGTGCAAAAGCTGAAACAATTGGACACGAAGTCTCTGAACTGCTCTAAAGTGTATCATGTGCCTCAAACCTGAGGGAGGGGGGGGGGGGGGGGGGGGGATAAGTGTTATGTGTGTGTGGCTGAGAGGTGTGTGATTGAGTTTTTGTACTTTTCTTTTTTTCGTCTCAAATCCGTCTGTCCTTTTGTTTGCTGTTGTTTGCTGTCATCGCCATTCATATTGAAGTTGCTCTCTTTTGAAGCCCCTCCCTCGTACCCCATTCGTCCCGAACTTAGTGGGTGTTAGGTTGGGGGAGGTGAGGGGGGTGTAGTTGGGAAATCGTTTCATTTGTTAGGGGTAGCTAGGTCATCTCGCCACCTATATTATTTTTCTCTGTTTGAAGGAAATAAAAGTAGTGTGAATGTGAAATTGTTCGTGGTCTGCTGCTGGGTGTGTCCGCGGATGCGGGAAACAGCCTTTGGGGAAAGCTTCAGACCTGACGTGACATATATGATGTGTTTTGTATGTGCCATTCCTCGTTACAGAGGTACTTTGGATAACAGATCTGCTTATGGGAATAGATAAACTGGGCATTGTTTTAATTTATACACATCCATCAAAACGTAGTACCCACCAGCTATTTGTCTTGATTTTATCGCAGACTGAGTCAACAACTGAGATGACAACTGCTGAAAACTCGTTTCCGATTTGCAAGGAAACATCTTACTTTTCTTAAGAAGTCTTTCATGTGCCCTCAATAGTATAAATGTCTTGCAATTTACGCTGCAAACACCCATAGTGCTCTGTCACAGCTTTTGAGCATCTATGCCTCACCCTCACCACCATTCCCCATCCTACAACATTAATAACATGGATGTCCTAGAAAAGTAATTCTACACTTTTCCCCGAGTCGTGTCGGTGGTGTACAGTACAGCCATTTGGATTCAGGATACAATTCACACCATCCTCTTTTTAAGCATCAAGCTGACAGTAACAGTTCACTTTGTGAACGAGCCAGATCATACGATAATTTCCAATGCACTGTACAATGCATACTCCGCATCTCCACCAAAGTTCCCCTTGAGTGTGTCAACGTTGCATTTAAAGAAAAGCCCAACACATACGTTGTTTGCTTTCAAATCATTTTTAGAACCACAATAGTACCGTTTACGTTTGAGATATATCCTACATTTTCAGTTAGATGACTGCTAAGGCACACACATTGTACATATCTAAAACTTTCTGACGCATTCAGAGAACCAGCTGTGTACGAGAATGTGTTGACGCCACATCCATTAGTATATGCTCTAGATGGAACTTGCATTTTTTTTACTTTTTTTTTTTCTTAATGTTGAATCAAATCTGTAGTATACAGTGGAACATGTTATGATTCAGTATTCACCTAGATACCTTATTCTGCTAATGTTTTCGTCGACGAGTCGGGTCAGGGACAGTGTTCCCCTGCATAATAAATGGATGTTTTTACCCCTTCATTCACCTACATAAATCTCTGTTTCTGTCCCTGCCTGTCTGCCTGTCTATATATCTGTCTGACTCTCTCTCTCTCTCTCTCTCTCTCTCTCTCTGAGAGAGTGAGAGAGAGAGAGGGAGAGAGAGAGAGAGAGAGAGAGAGAGAGAGAGAGAGAGAGACAGAGATAGAGAGAGAGAGATACAGAGAGATACAGAGAGAGCATGTGTGTTTATGCGTGTGCGTTGGTGTGCGCGCGCACGTGTGTGTGTGTGTGTGTGTGTGTGTGTGTGTGTGTGTGCGTGCGTGCGTGCGTGCGTGCGTGCGTGCGTGCGTGTGTGTGTGTG
>JADBJO010005285.1:87500-92500 GCA_016801955.1 Conus betulinus
TGGCTACGTACTTTGGGTGAATATGCTGGCCTGTAGCTATTTGTATACGTGTCTGTTTCGTACTTACAAGTGATCTACACTTTTTTGTTGTTGTAGGCAATGCCTCCCCTGTGTTCTCCAGCACAGCCAAAACCCTTGGATTACATCAACAAACAAGAGTAAGTTTAGACGGGAACTACAAGATGCCTGTAACCAACATGGATTAAAAAAGCAAAATGGAAAAAGCTGCAGTGTAATAAAATGCTGCAGATAGATCATAGCATATAACGATGGAAAATCTACCGTGCAGTATAACACCACTACATGCACTGTGATGTAAAATATTGCAGTTTCAGCGAACTAAAATCAGCTCTCGATACTGATGCTCTTTGGAAATAATGAAATACATACATTACAATAGAATGCATAGAATGCACCGCAATGCAAAGCATTACAATGTTTCCTACCAAAGACCCATGCTGACGTGCCTCTTGTTATGGACCACTTTCTGGCATTTGCTTACGTTTTGACATCTGCTGAAAGGTGGCCCAGGGCAGCTTGAGGACCTGTATCTTACAATGTTCCAATTTCGCCATCAGATTTGAGGATCCATTTTTCGGACCACATGAATCACTGAGCGTCGATTTCTCATATCCCAAGATAAAGACCTTCATTTTGATCGTTTTGTTAGGAATGTGCTCAAAGAGGGTGGAACAGATGTAAGGTTCTTGACCTCCATATGTCCATCAGAGCAGTCTGGCACTGAACAAGCAACAACAAAAATGAAAATGGGCGCCTTCCTTTAATGAAGATGACAAGAAGACAAGAAGAAGAAGAAGAAGAAGAAGAAGAAGAAGAGATGAAGAAGAAGAAGAAGAAGAAGAAGAAGAGAGAAGAAGAAGAAGAAGAAGAAGAAGAAGAAGAACAACAACAACAACAACAACAAACAACAACAACAACGACAATACGAAGCAACAACAACGACAAGAAGAAGAAGAAGAAGAAGAAAGAAGAGAGAGAGAGAGAGAGAGAGAGAGAGAGAGAGGGTAATGTTGCTTATAGCCCAGCCGACCGCAGAGGGCCATATCAGGGCTGTCATCACCTTAAAATCAACTCCTAAGTCATCTCAGAGAAAAAAAAAACAAAACAAAACAAAAAAAACAAACAAACAAACAAAACCGCTAACACATCTCATTAAAATACATCTTCTGAAAGCGCTCCAGAAACTTCGTTAAAAAATCTTTCATCCGTTAAATCTCAAATCAGATGAAAAATGTTAATCTCTTTCAGAAACTCAAAGATCACGTCAGGTGGGACATCTCTGAAGAGGGTTTTCATGGACTCTGCTGTGAAGTTTATGTTTCACATCGTGCAAGTCCCAACATTCTAAAAGAACATGTTTCACTGCGCATGGAACATGACATGGAATACACCACGGAGCCTCTTCACCTTTTAAAAGATAAGAATGGGTATAAAACGAATGGCCTGTGTGTAAGCGGCACAGGACTGCTTCTTCTTTACGGCCGCCTCTGGAACATTGTAAAAGCTCAATAAGGTTTGGACGGATTTTATACAGTTTGGTATCTGTCTGCAAGGTCCATTCCTCTTGCCAGAGGTCTTTGACATAGGTCTGTGTTTTGGGTTTCAGATCAGGGTGGGGAACAGTAAACGTGACCAACTTTTGCCTTGTGGCATTCTTGGCAAGCTAGTCAACCATCTCATTGCTTCGAATGCCCACATGGCTGGGAATCCAGCAAAAGCTACCTTATGTCCGTTTGATTTTAGGGAGGTGTACAGTTAAAAAAAAACTTTCAGTAGTTGAGGGTGCTTAAGATTACGGCCGGCAATGGACTCTAAGGCAGAAAAAGACTCTGACAAAATGAGGAAATCTTTCTGTTTCGATTTGGAGATCATCTGAAGTGCTAGGACCAAGGCTGTCAGCTCAGCATGTAGACGGAGCTGTCGGTGGGAATGTGTAAGGTACATCTATCTGTGAGGGGAGGGGGGCGGGGGGGTCTACTGCACAAAACACAGCAGAGAGAACTCCCTCCTCAGATTTTGAACCGTCAGTGAAAATGCTTTTAAAAGACGGAAACTTGGAACACAGTTCAGCAAAAAAGGGACTTGTATGCCATGGAACTAGTGGAATCTTTCCGGTATGAGGCTAAATCAAACCGGATCTCTGGTGTGAAGAAAGTCCATGAAGGTGATCAGGAAACTTGGAGAAATCAATCATTAACTACTCCAAGGTCTGTACCTGCTTTGTTCAGATGGGGAAGGATACGAATCCCCAAGGGTGGAATGGAACAGGGATGGTCATCGAATTTCAATTGGAATTTTGGGTCGAAAACACAGTCGTATGCAGGGTTTTGAGGTTCAGACGAGAGACTCGGACAGGAATTCAAGGCAAATTCTAGTCAGCAGTTTGAGAGGGATGGGTTTTCCAGCCTCTGCATATAAGCTATAAACAGGAGTGGTGCGGAACGCACCCAGACACAATCGAAGACCTTGATGCTGGATAGGGTCTAGACTTTTCAGGTAGGACGGTCTGGCAGAACCATACACTACTACACACCCATAGCCTAGTGTGGAGCGGATCAGAGCCCTGTAAAGATGGAGGAGAGTTTTTTTTTGTCAGCGCCCCAATCTGTGTGCGCCACAACTCGCAGAATGTTCAGTGCTTTATGACATGCAGTTTTTAAGTGCTGGATATGACTTTTAAAGTTCAGTTTTTGATCGAAAATAACACCCAGAAATTTGGCTTTTTTACAGTTGGAATGGTAGACTTGTCCAGACGAACTTCAGGATCAGCAAAAGATGACGAAAATTGTGGAAATGGATTGACAGAGTTTTGGTACTTAAGAAGGTAAACCCGTTTTTTCCTCGGCCCACTGTTGGATCTTGCCTGACACAATGTTGGAGTCGACGCTGTACGCTGGCGTAAGAAGCTCCACCTGCGTACAGCATGAAGTCGTCAACAACTGAGAGAGGACTCAGAGCCCTGGCTTACCAATTTCACGACGTCATTGATTTTGATGCTGAAAAGGGCAGGAGAAAGGATGCTCTCCTTGAGGTACACCCAACTCCTGCCCATGGATATCAGAGAGCGTGGTGCCAATACGCATCTGGAACTGCCGATCAGCCATAAAGTTTTGAATAAACAGAGGCAGGTGACCACGAAAAAACCAAGTCTGTGAAGATCCATAAGGATTCCTGATTTCCAGGTGGTGTCGTAAAAAAAAGATAGCGACCACATGTTGCGTATTGTTGAAGGCGTTGCGAATGGTGGTTTCCATACGGACTAAATGGTCAACTGTCGAGTGGTACTTCCGGAATCCGCACTGTTCACCGGCCAAAAGGCCATCGGTTTCCAGCTTCCACATCAGACGGGAGTTGACCATCGTTTCCATCAGCTTAAAGAGGCAGCTGGTCAGAACTATTGGACGATAGTTTGAAGGGTGGTTGGAGAGAGAGAGAGAGAGAGAGAGAGAGAGAGAGAGAGAGAGAATCATTTCCGAAACGTAGAAAAGAATACACTTCACGGAGCACGTTTAGGAAACAAAAGTTTTCACCCAGTACTCAGACCTGAGAATGATTAACCCAGAGGCCTATTGTCCTTTCCATTGGGAGGGGCAATACACAAAAGAAAATAAACGACACGTTGCGTAAAAATGTTTCTGTCATATATGGCAAAACAGTATATATTTCTTGCAAGCAATGCAACTTTATATCGCAGCTAAAGCGTTATAAACATTGCTACCTTTTTTCATTATGACGTCGCTGAAACACGTTATCAAGGACTGTAATAAAGCATTAATGGTATGCTATGAAATTTGCTGGGAAGTGAATACATTTTGAGAAATTTTGAGAGTTATTTGGGGAATATTAAGGTCGAAAGTAACCCCAGTTTCAATACTATCTTTGCGAAATGGACACTTGCAGCCCTTCTACCTGCTTGAGCTGAAATATAAGAAGCGACAGTTTCAAGGTGACATTTCGATCCCAAATGTAGCGAATACCTTCGACATATGTATAGGTGTATAGTCGTTGTTGTCGTTGATTAAAGTTTGGGAGAGAGATGACAGGGCATAATCGTAGGAGTGTTCCTGTCTCTCTCATCTTCCGAGTTGCCCACCTGATTTACTTACTGCGCCACACATTACGGTTAATCTATACCCAGACACATCCTGTTTTGTATATATATATATATATATATATATATATATATATATATATATATATATATATATATATATATATATATATATATACATACATATATATACAGCGAACACGTATAAAAAAAAATTTAAAAAAAACACCGACAACACCGACCCCCCATACCCTGACGACTGCACCAGCAAGAAACAGCGCTGTAGGTTTACCACTTACATTTTAATCAAAGTTTTAACAGATGCCGCTCCCAACCCGGTTGAGCACTTTTTAAAAATTATTGTTGGTTAGCAACACAATTATTTATATATATATATATATATATATATATATATATATATATATATGTGTGTGTGTGTGTGTGTGTGTGTGTGTGTGTGTGTGTGTGTGTGTGTGTGTGTGTGTGTGTGCGTGCGTGCGTGCGTGCGTGCGTGCGTGCGTGCGTGTGTGAAAAATCGAAAATATAATGAGAGAAAAAAAAAAAAACAGTGGGACGGATAATAATTGAACGACACGGGAAACGACCGAAGAAAACTCCATCACGTACTTTTTCGGTCTGTTGTCATCAGATAGGCAGTCTGCTGCTCAAACGAGAACCTGGATTGTGAAGCGCTTAGAGCTTAACCTTCCACCGAGGACTACTGCAAAATGAATGTTATCGTCAGCAAGTAAGGGGTCAGTGTCTGTGTGTTTCATGTGCACTAGATCAGAACAGGCAATTCTATAGCAACTTTTTAGCTGTATCAATTTTCCTCTGGTAGATACCATCATGTTGATCTGACAGTGAATGACCCCCGTGGACTGCATGCCGAAGCTATGATGGGATCTTCTGAACGTAGGTGTGTATG
>JADBJO010005285.1:97500-105000 GCA_016801955.1 Conus betulinus
CTTATTGCTAACATACACACGCACACACACACATGCGCGCGCACGCATACACACACACACACACACACACACACACACATATATATATATATATATATATTGTTAAAAAAATGTTATTAAAATGAAGTATTAAAACCAACAAGCTTGTTTCGAGCGTCTTGCTCTCATCAGGATATCCTTTTGGGGGCACGCTGTCGGTCTTTTATAGCGTGCGGGACCTGATTTCATTTTCTGCGTGTGTGGGTCAATCTCATTCGTTGCACGTGTGGTCTGTGGTTCTTGCTGGGGTCTGTTCAGGTGGAGTGCGCTTACAAAGATTTCCATTTGTGCATGCAATTGTTTACTATTTCTACTTTTTGTATTCAAAGTTGCTAGGTGGGGGTATGCATAATATTAACCATTTTTCTGTGGAGCATAAGATGCATTTAAAAAAAATGTTGTATGGTGTTGCTCTTTTTATGATTTTCCATGATATGCTGTAGTCTATTTTTTATCTTTAAGTCTCCAAATGTATTCACTTAGCTCTATGGGTTTTTGTATTTTTCTTTTTTAAAAGAGACTTTATGGTTTACGCATCTGGTTTGAAGTGGTTTTCAGTAATCACTGTATATGTTTTCTTTTTCATTTTCTGATGTAACCGTAGGTTGGTATACAACATTGTTGTAAAGACATTTG
The DNA here is from genome assembly GCA_016801955.1 of Conus betulinus. Lineage (NCBI taxonomy): Eukaryota > Metazoa > Mollusca > Gastropoda > Neogastropoda > Conidae > Conus > Conus betulinus. The sequence goes on from JADBJO010005285.1 coordinate 98,176, forward strand.
TTGCTTAGGGGGCACTGTTCTTTTTCTTTAGTGCAGTTGCAAGATGTCCTTTCGTCACCCTTCTTTGTTGTGTTGCTTTTCATTTTGTTAGATGAATCAATTATGTTTTTAAGGTTGGGCATACATGAGTATGATAGTTTAATGGTGTTTTTGTTGAATATTTTGAACAGTTTGTGTTCTTTTGGGAATGATGTTGTCAAGATTCTAAAGAATTCTTTTCCTACGTTTGTTTTTACTCTTCCATCATATGGAGGGGGGGAGGGGGGTACCATATGATCTTCCTTTTCCTGGTTTTCTTATTTCCAAATCTTAAATAAATGTCAGCGAACCGCCCACAGAAACGTGGACAAACGAGTCACAAGACAAACCACAACGCGTTTCGACCTCTTAGGTCTTCTACAGGTGCAACAAACATGAAACAAATAACGAAAATGCACTTAGCTTTGATCGCTTCTGTGTTCAGCGCAAGAAAGAACGCCTTCTTTCTTGCGCTGAACACAGAAGCGATCAAAGCTAAGTGCATTTTCGTTATTTGTTTCATGTGTTGCACCTGAAGAAGACCTAAGAGGTCGAAACGCGTTGTGGATTGTCTTGTGACTCGTTTGTCCACGTTTCTGTGGGCGGTTCGCTGACATTTATTTAAGATTTGTTTAGATTTCCGCCTGCAGTCGTTTCACTTTGCAACTAGATCTTTCTTATTTCCGTTCGTGTTGTTGTCTGAGCTGTATTGTAGTTTGTAATTGTAACCACTTTTTGGGTAAATAATGCTTCTTGGTATTCTGTTGCTGCATTATTGAATACTCTTTCATTGCATGAAAGGTTGGATAGTCTCTTGTTTATACCACTGGGTATTGTTTTTAGTATAGATGGTGAGTGGTTGCTTTTGATATTAATGTAGATTAGTATGTCACTGGGTTTTTTTTATGGTTTGTACACGTGGTCATTGAGGTCTAATGTTATGTCTAGGTAGTTCATTACCTTTTTGTTTGCTTCTATTGTGATTTTTAAGTTGTGGTTTTGAAGATTTTACATAATTCTTTTTTTCTTGTTTTCAATAGTTCTTGAATTATTGTTTAATGCGGCGAGGCCGTCATCTCTGTACAAACCGACCTGTCTTCCAAGTTGTTTCTGGGTGTTGGATAGCATAAATAGTCCGAGTAATTCACATATTTCGGCACCATCATATGATCCCATGGTCACATCAAATGTAGTTTTTTGCTCGTTTTTTTTTAATCCAAGTTTCATTTTGGCTGTGGAGTAGGGTTTTCTTGGTGTGGAAAATAATTTCCATTTCTGACTCTGTTACTTTTGTGTGTTTAATGGCAAATGTCAAAGCTTTGGTGAGTAGTTCTTCATCTATGGATGGGTAGAAGTTTACTACATCAAATGCAATAAACACTGTGTTTCTTTGTTTGTTGAGTTTCTTAAACCATTGGATGACTTCATAGCTGTTTTTCCAAAGGTTGTATTCGGTGTTTGATTTTACATTTTCTATAACCTTTTCCATGATTATATCTTGCTTATTTTGCCCAGTTTTGCAAAATAAGGAAGAGAATCCTGGAAAGGGTTATAGAAAAGACCGACAGCGTGCCCCAAAAGGATGTCCTGATATAAGGATAAAAGGATATATATATTTGGATGGCTTCTCAGCATATCATTTTTCGAAACTTATCTAATGCAGACTACCACATGGGGAGTGCAATTATGTGTAATGTCAGAGAAAGACATGTTGGATATTCGCTTGTCAGATTCATATTGTTCATTAAATCAGCGTCACGTTACACCTTGTTTTGTGTGATCTTTTGTAATTCACAATGGTTTGAGTAATCCTACAGTCTGCTGTACTTCAGTGTTACTGTAGACTTTTTAGCAAGCCAAGCCAAATCTGAGAGAGCCATCAAAACATTTAAAAATGACAGGAGAGCATGTCATTTCGGTCTTCAATATCGTATTCGAAGTAGTCCGACTTAAACTTCATTTCCAGGATAAACTCGCTTAACTATATACTACATTCTAGTCTGTCGTTAGTCAGACGTCAATTACATGAGATTTTAACACAGAAGTACATGAACCGATGTCAGCCATATGAACAATAATTGATTCAACACTTACTGGTCAGAAATCTTTCTTGACACATTTATCGAAGACCAGCTGTAATAAACTCCTCCACTGCCTTTTTTCGGCCACAGGTTTATCATAACATTAGCTGCAAGTCCTTTTGTTTGACCATCCAGATGCCTCTATATAAAGAGCATCACCCTTGTAGTCCTGGTGATCCTGGGGTTTGCAGATACGAATCTCCACTAAGCCGTTTCTGTACAAGGGCATCTTTTTTCCTCGGAGATGAAATTGGTTCTGATTCCATTTCCTAAAAGTCCTTTAAGACAATCAAGCGAGGTTTTGTGTGTGGACACTTTCATAACATCGTGCACACACACAAAATCCCATAACCAAACAATCAGAAGAGAATGCCAGTTTGGCCATTGGTATAGATGGTACAGCGCATGTAGCGTTAACCCTGCGCGGTAAAAAAGTCGAAAAATGAAGATTATTTATTTTGAAACAATAAAGAAAAACCTGAGTGACTGATACTGACTGCATGACACGGGAAATGACTGAATAATAACGCGCTAGGAAGCAGCTCTTTTGATCGCTCTGCCCAGGTAGGCAAACTGTTGTATGAACGAGAGCGTTGAGGGTAGAGTGCTTAGAGCTTAGTATTCAAATAATGATAGGCGCCCTATAACTACTACTACTACTACTACTACTACTACTACTACTGCTACTACTACTTGACTGCTACTACTTCTACAATAACAACAACGATAAAAGAAGAATAGGTTAAACTAGATGAACGAAGTCCACAAACTGGACATATAGACAGGAAAGAATCATACTGGAGCACAATCTTGATGCATTGAGAGACTCACATATAGAACGTGCATGGATGCGTTTCGGTATGAAACAACCAAAGATGAGGACATCTCCTCAAAACACAGAAACCAACAACTGGCGTAGAACAGAACACCCAGAAGGAAAGGAGGAATCTAGGAAACTGATAAAGTCTGCCGGAGAAATCGAGAAAAAAGGGCTAAAGAAGCTCAGCGAATAACCGAAAGAATAAGACAATGCCCTCAGCAAAACAGACCTAGCAAGAAGTAAAACAAAAGGAGAAAGAAGAAGAAAAACTAAGGTTTTTTTTTCTTCAATGATCCCTTTCAGCATGCCAGGAAAACTATTCGAAGCTATTCACAAAGGAGAAGAGAGTCTTGGACAGCTAATCAGAAAAAAACATACCCTGATCTCAGTGCGAAGGGCCACTTGATATTTAGGGCTTTGTGCGACGGTTGTCACTGGATAAAAAAAATCCAGTGACAAGCCACTGAGTCTGGATGAGGCAAAGAAAATTGTTAAGAAAGCAAGAGCCAATTCTCATCTTGAAATAATGGAAATAACTCATCTGATGTATAACAACCGTCCCAATGTCGTTGAGTGGATTTTTAAAATAATGCAATCAACGTAGTGGAAACAGGAAAAACAGTGATTGATAATATCTGGTGGAGAGTACATTCCTAATGAACGGAACTCGTGTGAGCTCACCCAGTTTAGCTCAGTAATATATCTGAACATTGAAGAGACAATCTCTCCATCATGGCAGCAAGGCTGCCAGAAAATGAATAATCGGATATGATGGTCCTCAAAGGACGCGTCTGAGGAGTGTCTGGCTGTTTAGAACATGCCATTATGATTTGGGATCGAGGCTGACTTTCAAAACTAAAGACGTTATGAAGCCTGTCCCTGTGGAAAAGAAAAGTGGCTGAAGCAGGTACATTCACTGTGGCCAACTAAGCTATGACAGCAGTAGCTGGATAAACGTTTAATAGTTTTGAAAGATAATCCGATAACTTCTCCGAAGACGTAAAAATGAAACAGGAAACCGAGTGAAAAAAGCCCAAAGATAAAACACGAGTGTGGTGTTCGTGGCAAACACATAGTCTGGTATCTGCAGTACATGCTGATTCCGAATCTCCTCTGGCTTCTGCTGCCATATATTATGATCAGTACTAGCAAAATGACATAGAAATGAATGCTAAAATCAACGAGTACACAAAGGCATGGCCTTGTGTCCCACTTTGTCTCACTGACATTGCACTCTACTGCAAAGCAAGGCTACACATGACATCCATTTCGAGGAGTGAAAATGGGAAAAGCCAGGTTTCTCACCATCCCCAGGGACTCAGGATGGAAGTCGTGAGATCGGTCAAGTTCAAACAGAAAATGGGAAGCTAAAGAGGCAGTGAATGTGGAAAAGGAAATTCTCAAGACCAGGGAATTAACCGGATAGACAGAAAACCAACAGACAGGGAATGGGATCAACAGAAATGTAGTGGTGGTCAAAGCGCAGAAAGGGAAAACAAAGAGAGACATAGTAACAGAGGAGTTGAAAAAGAACAGAATCCTGAAGTCCAGCGATATTAGCATGCGGACCACGTAGGGAAAAAGGCACTTCGAAGAAGCCTCAGCTAGGATGACATATGGCATATGGCGTCTGTTAGGACCCAATTCATTTTCAGATCTGTATATCACATTCTGCACTCAAGTTCAGATCTTGTGAAATGGGGGGAAAACCACACGACTGTAAATGTCCACTCTGTCGGGGCAAAAAAAAAAGAGAGAGAAAAGAACATGTTCGTATTTCATACAAAGCAGCGCGGACACCGGGGAGATAGAGAGGACATACTAAAGTGCTAAAAGAGACCTGCTACACGGTTAGAACTACTAGAGAAAACATTACGTCAGCAGAAGCACCAGCAACCTCCTTCTGCATGACAAGAGGGTACAAATCATAGTGTGGTGGACAGCTGTGATCTCAAGAGCACGGGATTGAAGTTTACTGGGTTGAGCGAACGAGCGGCAGTGCACAAGAGAGCTTCCAGACCGGGTAAACCATTCACAGTTCTACTAAGGGTGTGTCACTGCATACGGACTAGTACATATATGCAACATGACATTTACTAAAACTCCAAACCATAGTGCTCAGTGTTAACACCTGGTAGGACAGGTGTCTAATAGCTAGATGGGTTAGATATGCGTCAAAAAAGGCATGCCTCGACACGACTTCCCATCCAGGATTCGAATTCCACACCACCAGCTATTTCTGATATTGCAAGGGTATTTAGGGGTCACGACCTTAATGTTGCCTTTCCAGTTGATAGTGTAATAATCCCAGGGCCGGAACGCTTTTCCTATGAAGGGTTCTTCACTGAAGACCTATTGTTACTTCCTCCTTTAAGTTTCTTCCTACTTTGTAACGTCCACCCACTGTGAAAACAAACAATTTTGCATGAACTTCTAATGTTCATGTTTTTGATAGCTATAGAGGTCAAAATACCAAAGACCAGTCCACTAATAATATTCGACAGCAGAAAAAATATATCTGTGTTTCCCCTTAAGCTTTTGCGGAAGTTCACCTGCAGAGGCTGGTTTGTACAGCGTTATGGGTGAGAAACAAGGATTGTGTAGATTTAAAGGGTGTTACTGTTTCATCTCACTTCGAGTTAATTTTTCCGCGAGGAATAAGACAAGACAGACAGAGGTACTTGGCAAACTGATCTGTCTGCCCCATCCCATCACTATGTGGCTGCCATCTCTCAATGACCTGCAAACTCATCTCTAGCAGCATTAAGGAGCCAGTCCACCGCTGAGGGAGTCCACGTGAAACGAGTGTGGAGAAAAATCATTCAAATGGCAGTACTAGAGGCACCCCGTTGACCGCAGAAGAAGTCACCATGGACCGAAGGTGGACATCATGTGAAGGGCAGTATTGGAGGAACCCGTCCATCACAGAAAAGCCCACTTGGATCGAGTGTGGAAAAAATCATCTACGGGTTAGCACTAGAAAACCCTAGTCGAGTCCAGAAAAAGTCCAAAGCAACGAGTGTGGAAAGGTCATCTTTAGAGCACATCTGGAACAACTCCGTCACCTCCAAGAGACGTCCACTTAAAACAATGTGGGATAAAGGCATCTACGGTGCAGTATTGGTGGATCTTCTCAAACCCTAAAGATATCCACATGGAACAAGCGCAGAAAGCAAAAGTATTGGGCAGTACTGGAAGAGAGCCAGTAGACACAGAGAGCCCATATGAAATATTCGTGTGGAGAACCGTAATCTATGGAGTAGTACTGTGAGAATCAGTCAGCACCAGATTAATTCCACATGAAACGAGTGAGAAAAATTAATCCATGGGGAAGTACTCGAAGAACCCGACTGAACCTTGAAAAGTCATATTGGGCGAATATGGGAAAAGCAAATTATGTAAGGGAGATCATGGAGGAATCCACTCGATCCCAGAAGAAGTGCTCTCGTGTAGCCACTGTAAAAGAAGGGTACCAGGATAAACCGGGCGATCAAAGTAGCACTGGACAAGCTGGATGCCTGATGGTTGGGTAGTTCAGGTGCAGCGGTCTGGCATGCAGATGTACATTAGGGTGTCTCCACACGGACGGGGGACGACAAAAGGGTGACAATGAGCGTGACAGACAGAAGGCAGTAAAACAGGTAAGTATGTTGCCCTCATCCTGAGAAAGGCTCTTTTATTTCAGAAAGGACATTTTTTTTAGAACGCATAACCCAACATAATACTTTATTTACAATACAGCAGATTTGAAGAAAAAACAGAGCATATTCACATGTTAAAAAAATATTCTCTCGAAAAGTTCACAAACTGTAAGAGCGGATACAGGTATAAGGGGAGAGACAAAGAGGGAAGGGGAGAGAGAGAGAGAGAGAGAGAGAGAGAGAGAGAGAGAGAGAGAGAGAGAGA
>JADBJO010005285.1:110000-122500 GCA_016801955.1 Conus betulinus
GACCTATTGAGCATATGTGTGCCTTTTGCTTATGGCAGTGATGTGATATACATGTTCATCATTGGAAAAGCAGAGAGTCTAGGACCGTCGTCTCAGTTCATCATCCGGAATTCTTTGATGGGTTTACACGGCCTTTTGACGTCTTCTCAGGTGGTGTATTGTGTGATAGCTTGGAAAGGTGTTTGTGTATCACTCAACCTCTTCTGGTGAAAACTTTCATGTCAACAAAGACCACTGTTGTGATGCTGTGGGCAATGGTGTTGATTATTACCACCAGTACTGTTCTTTTAGGAGTCCAATACGGCGTGCTGTGCGTATTTGACCCTAAAGAGAACAGTATCATTTACATAAATTATCCACCAGACTATTACTTTCGCAACAAACTGATGTTCGATTTTTATAATTGGCGTGATCTTCGGTGCATTTTTACCTAGCCTCTCTTTCATGTGTGTCTCAGTGTGCACGGCGGTCACTGTCTTTAAATTGAGGAAATTGAGTCAGGGAGAGGGAAAAAGTCTCATCTACGTCAAGTTCTGTTAGTTCGTGAGATTTGGCGATAACTCGAATTATAATTGGCACATCTGTGTTGTTTATTGCCTGTATGACGCCTTCAATTGTTATGCACATGTGTTTCATGATCGTTCCCAACCTGGGGGTAGGAGGACGCTACGACAATCTAGCCTGGGTCATTAGAAGGCTTTTTCAGTTTTGTACGGCTGTCAACAGTACATTCAATTTCTTTGTATAGTATGCTTTTGGTAGCAAATTTAGAGAAACTACTCACCTCGTTTTGTATTGTTATTATCATAATGAAGGTAAGAGAAGAAACATATAACAATAACAGAACACAAAGTCCGAATCATAAAACAATAAATGAATTGATTCAATAAACGAAATGAAATATCCAAGTTCCATGACTAGAATGTATGAGCATTTTCCCAGAGTGTAAAATTTTGCCCAAACTTTCAGAATGAAACAAATCATTCATAAAAGATACATTCCAGTGTTCTGATTCAGAGAAAGAGTCCAGTCTTATTGCCATTCAATTAGGAACTAAAACGAACCGATGTAACATAAGAAAGGAACACTTCTGGTAGCACATAACAAACGTATGCCAAAGGATTCACTAGAAAAAAAAAACTAGATGTTATCGAAATACACATCCTATTGTTGTTTTTTGCCGGTCTAGAACACTTAAGAGGTCAAAACACGTAGTGTTTATTTTGTAATTTGTTTGTTTCTTGTATTTAGCAATGCAGTCATTCTTCTTAAATTTTGTTCACATTTCTGCCTGCAGTCACTTCACTTTGACGCCAACTTTGATTCATACTGACCGCATCTTTTCATTGCTTTGTATTTCACTTCACATTGTAGGACCCCACGCACTTTAGAAGCGTTTCTCTGAGCACGTGGTCGACATCCACCATCATCGGTCGTAACCAGTTGCTGTACACTTTAACCATCCCCAAGACAACATCAGCCATGTCAAAGTCCCGGCAATCACAGAGTGACCCCTTTCGAGCGTACTATGCAGGAAGGATATCTTAGTGACAGATTTAGAAGCCTCTGCTCACTTGGCATCATCCATATGTAGCATGTACGATATGTACATCCCCAGAACACTAGCCCGCAGCGTTCTCCACAGACACAGCTCATTATTTACTGTATATGTAAGTTACTGCTATATTCCTTTCTCCCATCACTTTACCTTCTCCATATCTTGCATCAGCCCTTTTGTTTACCCGCATTTCTATTCCCTCCATTTTTTTCTACTCGTAATAACAATGAAATAGGGTACCCTTGCTCCCATGATGAAACAAATACACACCCATAACATCAAAAAAGCTGAGTACGAAATGAATCCACACTGAAAATCCTAGCAGATCTGACAGCACAGAAGACAAGGAATAAACAAGGACCCCCCCCCCCCAAAAAAAAAAAAAAAAAAAAAAAAAAAAAAGTCCCAAGCTTGCCTATTTACCCCCGCACTGGACACATCTACACAGCAACAATAACTGCAGAAATAAACAATACAAATCAATATAAATTCAAGATTGGTACAGCCTTTTCAATCTCAAATATTGTAAGACAAGTACAAGGACGAAGAGGAACAAACACAGGCATCTTCGATTTCTATGGCAATGAAAGGAAATCTGAAATGAAGCAGGGAACAAGAAACAGCTAAAAAGGAAACTAGTAGGGTAACACTTGGTTCCATGATGAAATAAATAGACACCCATAACTACAAACTAATGTTCCCTATGACACCAAATCGCCTAGCAGAAATGACGGCACAGAGCACGTAACAAACAGGAAAACATACCCTCCCGCCCCCCCCCCCCCCCCCCAAAAAAAAAAAAAAAAAAAAAGGGAGGTTCCAAGCTTGCAAGTATACCCTGCACTGGACACGTCTACACAGCAACGACAACTGGAGAAATGAATAAATACAAATTAGCATTTATTCAAGACTAGCACAGCCTTTTCTATCATAATCATTGTCAGACAAAATGCATGGACGAACAGTAACGAACACAGGTAAACTCGATTTGATTGAAATGAAGCGAAATCTTAAATAAGACAGAGAACAGTAAACAGCAAACAACAAAGAAGTAGGGTAATTCGGTGTGGTAAACAACATTCGTTTGCAGTTATGGGTGTGTATTTATTTCATAACAGGAGCAAGAATTTCTCTAATTGTTTCTTACGTACTGTTTACTTTTTTTTTTTTTACCTGATTTAAGATTTCCCTTTTTACTCAGGTTAACTTTAAAATACATATACTGCCTCTTTCACATATATGTCCCCTTTTCTTTCCTTCGTGCCATTGTGTATGTATATGTATGTATATACGTACGAACGTATGAACGTAAGTATGTATGCATGTATGCGTGTGTGTGTGTGTGGGGGGGGGGGGGGGGGGTATGTGCGTGTGTGAGTGCGCGTGCGTATACATACATATGCATCTATATATACATACTACATACATGTATGCATATATATATATATATATATATATATATATATATATATATATATATATATATATATATATATATGTACAAATACTGATAAAAAGCCTAATAAAACTTCAAAGGTGCTCAACCCCTTGGGGAGCAACATCTGTTTAAAATAAGGTATTAAAAGGAAGTTTTAAAACTACAGATCCTTTTTTCTGCCCTTCCCTGTTCCAATAGAGCTGTTTGCTTTCTACTCGTTGATCATTGTTACTGCTTTCTACATACTTTTATCATTGCCAATATTACCAGTATTACTATCATCATCATTATTACTATCATAACTGTCATTATCATCATCATTATCATCATTAACATCTTCCTCCTCCTCAGTATTATTGTTGTTATTGCTATTATTGTTGTTAGTATCACTGTCGTGATTATGAAGGATTACTATTGTCATATTATCATTAATCTTAGTAGTTTCTTGTCTCTTATCATTTGCGCTATTACTGATGCTGTTGCTGCTACTACCATTCCTATTAATGACGCTACTATTATTACAACAACAGCAACTACTACTGCTGCTGCTGCTGCTACTACTACTCTTTCATTATTGTTGTTACTGTTGTAATTTATTAGAATGATACATGTATCTGAAAAAAGACGTAAGTCAAGTGTCTGTAGTTCCAGTGCCCAGTTCCAGATGAAACTGTACACTTTCCTTACAAATGGCCACTTGCTGTTCCCTCCTCCAAGCCTAGCACACAAACTGCCTTCAGCACACTCCAGTCCCTCATCAGATCTTGTTCTTTCGATTGTTGTTCAGATCAGGTGACACAGACAAAGAACATATCAATTATCATCGTCGTTATCACTATTGCCACAAGCACCTTACAACTAAACTGTCCTCTCATCCCGTTCCTTTCTCCCGTGCTGTAAGTACAGTTACTACTAGTACCACCATTACTATTACAATCTTTGCTTTATTACGATATGATTATATACCATCCTTCTTAATATTAAAGATAATGGTAGTAATCTTCTTCCTCTTCTTCTTCTTCTTCTACTACTACTACTACTACTACTACTACTAACGTACAGAGCGCCCTTTCTCACTAGAGCTCACAGCGCTTTACAATAATCGACTATAAACATGTAACACTCATTTACACAACGGGCTGCCTACCTGGATAGTGCCGACTGAAGAGCTGCCAGCTGGCGTTTCATTCGGTCGTTTCCCGTGTCATCCAGTCAGTATCGTTCAATATCGATCACTCATTTTCCTTACTTCCTTCATTCTTTCCATTTCTCTCATTCAGGGTGCATGCTATGTGTAACGTGTCATCCATACCAACGGCCAAACTGGCCTACTCTTCCGAATGTTGGTGATGGGATATTACGTGTGTGCAAGATATTATGCTTGCGTTCACACACGGAACCTCGGTTTATAGTCTCATTCGAAGGACTGTATGGGAAATGGAGACAGACCAATGTTAACTCCGAGGGAAAAATCCCCCTGTACCGAAACGCCCCGGCGGAGGTTCGAACCCGCAACCCTAAGATTGCGAATCAGGCGCTCTACCAACTGAGCTATTCCGGCTCCCGGCTACTACTACTACTACTACTACTACTACCACTACTACTATACTACTACTACTACTACTTCTTCTTCTTCCTATTATTATCATTATTTTCATTACCATTATTTCTATTGTTATCATTATTGTTATTATCATCATCATCATCATCATCATCATCACCATCATTATTATTGTTATTATTATTATTATGTTATTGTTATTATTGTTATTATTATAATTATCATCATCGTTGTGGGCGTCGTCGGCGTCGTCGTCATTATCATTCTAACCCGTACTGTCTGATCTCCCAGCAGCCTCGTTTTCATTCCACATCCATTTTGCTGTCAGTTTGAAGAGATAAGGGACTGTTCGTCCTTTGTTTTCATTTTCTTGGATGGTTTTTGTTTTTGCCTGAAGAAGACCAAAGGGATCCAAACGCACAATGTTTTTTTTTTTTAATTTGTTTGTCGTTTCGTTTGGTGGTACAGTCATTTTTCATTCAATTTTGTTAAAAAAAAAAAAACAACTGGCTGCCATGGACAACAATATATCATTTCTCTTACATTCTTCTAGTTTACAGCATTTAACACCATCGAGTATTTTATTCTTCTCTCCCATATGCGTTTCCTGATTGGCTTCTCTGTTACAATCATACACTCTTTTCATTTCTAATTTGATGACCATCGTAAAGTTTTTTCGTGGAGCAGAGAGTGCGTCTTGACTGCTAGCATGTTACTCGAAAAAGGAAGTGCTTTCACGCATGCCTGACATACGTCGAAAAGGGAAGTGTTTTTGCGCATGCCTGACATGCGTTAAGACTTTTGTCTTACCGGAAAATACCGGAATAATCGCACTCCGCCCAAATTCCCTTATGTCCCATAAGAACTTTTCTGTCACTGGATCATTCCTCTAGCCCAAACCATTGTCGTGTAATGTACGCAGGGCTCAGTCCCACGACCTGACATTTTCCTTTTGAACGCTGATCCGATCTCTGCAACTAGAACCAGAGATTTTCTCCTCTCTCTCACAGCTTCTGTGACAATAATCAGCTCCATAGTTTTCAAGTTCTCTCTGATTTCCGACAGTTGAAATACTTCCGACCTCAGAAACGCGATGGCAGTCAATAAACGCAAACTTAAGAAGACAAAATTCAAATTATCTTGATTCTCTCACAAGAATAGTTAAGTCATCCTTATCTATTGCCCATTTAACTCACTGATTCACCAAACACTCCTATTTCTTCTTCTCGTAAACTTAGTTACACTCAGGCAGACTCTTTCTTTTCAAGAGCACGTACACATTGTCTCTCGGATTTCTAGTCTTGAAACTCATTTGGGTTTTTTTTCTTCTACCACCCATCAACATTGACAGCAACAAACCTCTTTTTCTGCACTGTTTAATGTCTCGTATTGATTATTGTAAACACACGTTTTGATCGTTTCCCTATCCGTCTCCTCATAACATTTCAAAGTGTCCCCAAACCATGATGCCTGCTTAAGTTTTGCTCCTCTACATTTGACCACACTACTGCATTGTCACCTTTTTCTCGCTGTCACCTGTTCAGAAAAAGTATATCTTTCATAGTAACATCCCCATCCCATAAATGCACCGAAGCCTCCACTCCTCAATGCTTGACTCGTTTGTGACACCGTGTATCTCACATGAACTCAGCTCTAGATGTAATACTCGTGCCATTGACGCAGTGGAAGCATTCGACAGTTTAGAATTTAGTGTGCATCAGGAGAAATCAGAGCTTAAAATCACAGCAAGAAATCGCGTTTTTTTCAGTTTTGGTCATGAAGGAGACCCACAGAAGAAAACACAAAAATTTGCAGATATTTGCCGTAATCTGATAGCGCACAGAAGGACGATTATGGCTTGGGTTCTCATTCATTACCTACATACACACCTTATAGTCAATGTATTATTGTAAACTGGAGCGGACTTAAACGAAATAACCACTACATTGATGAATATGTCATACTGTTTTTAAGGATAACTTTTGTTTTTATTGAAGACTGTTCCTTCTTTCTTATGCTAATTCCCAGCAGAACGGGACCAGCTCTGGAACTGCGCCATTATCAAAAAACATCCAAACATCAGGCACTTCGACGCAGAGTTCGACAATATGATGACCTTTTAAAAATAGCAGTGTATTCTGCGGCAAGAAAACAGGCCACCTGCTCGGAAACTAGAATGCCGGAGGATCCAGCTTGCTTGCGGAGGCTCGCATTGATTGTTGGACAGCAGAATATCACCGAACTGGACGCCGGAACCTTTTCCGGTGCTAAGCGGCCTGTGCAGGGCGTCGCTCTGAGCTAGAATGTGACTTCAGCATTGAATGATGCTGTGTCTTTACTGTCAGGCGTTGGGCCGTTTGCTGCCTATTATAAAGTTATCCTGCTTTACGTTTTGCAAAAGCGGTTGTCTTTGCATCCCAGGTTATCTTGTTGACCGTTTTAATCAGAAAGTCCCAGATCCAAATGACATTTCTCTGATAATTTGAAACAAAATAAATATTAATAAGAATTCAAGACATCGTCACAAAAACTATTTTAATTCTGCCTGGAGGGTGATTCAATTAAGGTGTGGAAGAGTCGCTTTTTGTTGTATATTTATCAATTTTTTTGCAGATCTTTTTCTGTTATATTTAAAACATTATCAATGGTGATATTGCTTATCAGTTCGTGTGAGTGGAAGTTTTGCACCGAGCTTAAATTGCCTGTACACATTGATGTCAAGAAATTACTACATACACGTTCCATCACCAAGCCACATTTTCAGTGAGGGACAGCATTGCAGACGACACTGCTTTCAATGCTGCAATTTGTTGTCTGTGCTTCATTTGATATCTGCAATTGAATACAAGTCTTGGAAGGGCATTAGCATATGTGTATCCGTATGTATGTGTGTTTTTTTGCATGCGCGGCGGTGTGTGCGAGCGAGCGAGCGAGCGAGAGAGAGAGAGAGAGAGAGAGAGAGAGAGAGAGAGAGAGAGAGAGAGAGAAAGAGAGAGAGATTCAAATGAAAATGTATTTGACAACAGTAAATGTTCTCAGCAGTTGTTGAAGAGAGAGACACAGAGAGAGAGAGAGAGAGAGAGAGAGAGAGAGAGAGAGAGAGAGTGAGTGAGTTAGTGAGAGAGAGAGAGAGAGAGAGAGAGAGAGAGAGAGAGAGAGAGAGAGAGAGAGGGACAGAGACAGAGAGAGAGAGTTACATGAAAATGTATTTTACAGAAGTTGTCAGTCGTTGACCTAAAGCTTGCCAACAGAACATCATTACAAAAACTGACTGCAGAAACTACACGCAACCTAAACATTTTCATCATTCTTACAAAAGTTGCAGGAGCATTCTGTAGTCCAAAAGACATGCAAACGTGCAAATCAAAAAGACCAAATGGGGTGTGAAGGGCAGTTTTGATTTTGTCTTCTTTGGCTATGGGAATTTGCCAGTACCCTTAGTAAGGTGGATTTTGACAAAAACACCGAGCATGCGACAACTGGCAAAAAACAAAAGATCTTCCACGTCAGGTATAGGCTCCAAATCGAAGACTGAGACTGCCACGTGCTCTGTAATTGACACAAAACCGAACTGAACCACCTGGTTAAGGAACCAAATCAACGGGAGCAGAATACTGGGAAGTAGAACGCTCAATAAAGCTACGATCGAGCATCACTTGTACTTCTCTCTCAATAACTTGTTTTTGCAAGTGGGAGGGTATACAGCTTGACACACACAGGAATGTCTGTAGTTAAATGAATGTTGTGGGGTTCAACACCCAACGCAAATTCTAGTTTGTCTCTGAGGACATTTTGGTAGTCCTCTAAGACGTCTGGTAACTCAGTGACTTCAGAGATTGCGAATGTATCATTAGTTCTCAAATCTTCAAATGTTTCACCCTGAATTGACAAGGCAGGCAGTACAACATAATCATCACTACCATCCTGTACATCAACCACTGAAGATGCTTGTATAACAGGAATATTCATTTGACACACACGGCATTTGATCATTTGACATACATAAAGAGAGTTGGTGGAACGTGTAACACAAGTCACCGGCAAAACATCAGCTACATCAAAACTCACAGCAGATACAGGAACTTTGGAACAGAATGAATATAAACATTAAATTTTGTTCTGTTGACTGCAGTAAGCAAGCGTTCATGAAAGTTTTTAACATTTTGACATGACAAAGTACTGAAGTAGGTCCCATATTGATTCTAGTTGACATCGGAACATCTTTCAACAACAGGGTATAGACCTTTCCACGACATGCACTTTGTCACCTGTGAGAAGTACTAAGACATGATCGCTCAAGGAGAACGAACACATTTTTTGCACGACAGTCCGCATAATCTTTGTGATTGATAGCATTGTTATAGGCGTTTTTTCTGAGCAATACGGCAAGAATCTTGAATCTGATTTTGAAAAAAAAAAAATCGAAGACATTCTTTTCTTCTTGTGTTACCTCAGACCCAGAGCAAGCATTAGCCAAAATGCTAATAGGATTTTGGGGGAATGTCCAAAAAGAAACTAAAAAGGGGAAAATGCCAATACTTTCGGATTCCTGATAAGCTGCCAAATCAGATGGTCGTTCCATGCACTTTTTCTGCATGGTTTTGAGAATACCGTCAGATCTTTTAACCAAACCATTGGACAGAGGATGACACAGCGTCGTGGTATATAAGATGAAGTGGAACACAATTGAAAATCATTTTTTATCAGGTCAGACACGAATTGGAACCCGCAGTCAGACAGAGTCTCATCTGGAAGACCTATCCTCGAAAATATAGAAAGTAAAGTCTTGCGACTGTAGCAGTATTAATCATTTTCACAGGCACTGGCTCTGGGTAACGAGTGGCTACGTCAGTGACTTAAAATGTAACGAAATCCAGAATGTGATGCGCGTAAGGGACCAACATGATCAATTGCAATGCAACTGAATGGTTCAGCAATAATCGGCATGCACTGTAAACGGGCGCGAGGGACTTGACCCTTCGGTTTTGTTTTGTTTGTTTGATTTTGTTTTGCAATTGTCACAAGCCTGAGAATAACGAGACACATGCTCACTCACCCCAGGCCAAACGAAAGGTTATAAACCTAGTTGTTGATCACGTTTTACCACCACAATGACCCGAAAACATGGAATCATGAACAGTCTGTAAAACAGTGACACGACCTGACAAGGGAACCACAATTTGCTGCTCCACAAATGTACCTTCATCGGAAACAAACAATGCAGTAGAACATTCGTTGTGACGTACATAGTTCCATGACAACGACCAGGTAATTTCGCAGTCACTTTTTCAAACAAATGAGAAGTGTGCCACTTTCTTTTTGTTATTGCGCCAATGTAGTAGTTTAATGTCAGGTTGGAAAATGATAGGAACATGAAGGATTTTTGGATCTCCCTTTTTCTCTCCTCTCATGCAATCTACTACTAACAGTACCAGGAACAAATGATCCACCCTGACCACCACACACAGTAAGTAAAGACCCAGGAAGGTGTTACAAGAAGTTATAAAAACTAAGAATGCTGATGGAAAAATGAAAGTATAGCAAAAACATTTTTGTAATTGTTTCAGAATAGGGGTCCAAAGCATAATCTTTACTTACATTGTCCCCCAAATGTAGCAAATCAAATTTACAATATCAAAATTTCAAAACTGGTTTCCAAATTTTTCCCAAATATTTTAAAAAAGGGGTAAAAAAATGTAACCCTAGAAGACGTGGTCACCCCTGTCACACGCCACATGTGCATGCACTCGGTAACAAACACAGCATGTTCACTTCATATGCACGCATCTATTCCATTCATTCACAGGAGGGACAAAGGAGACCATGATTTTTAATGTTTGTGTGCTCCCTGTCTCAAAACATAACAAAGGATATCAATATAACAACAAACATGAAACGGAAATACAAAGTACGTTTTCCTTACCAATTTTCATGTCATATAAACATTTAAATCATTTTCCAGTTACTTTCTCTCTTGAATGTACATCACATAAAACATTACATTTCTCTTTCCTAATGTTTTCAAGATTAAGTCAATGTAAAATTTCTGTTCTTTTATAAAGATCAACCAGCAGGACTCAAAATCAAACGCAGAAGGTAGGCCTAATCCAGCAGTTGTATGCTAAGGTCTTCTGGAAAGAAATTCCAAGTCCGACCGTTAGGTTTGGAAAACGTAATTTTCATTTTTTTTTAAACTATACAAATAAATATGGTAACACATCATACGCACGAATTCATAGCTTTCCGTTTTTAGCACATTCTTACTTATAGTCGGGGATACAAAGTGAAATCGGTACCAAAAATATTAATCTGAAAGAACGATTTTTTTTTTCACAAATGCTTATCAATACATTTACCTTCTTTCACATTAATCACATCAATACTCGTAAATCAGTCACATATATTCACTTACAAAAAAATCCATTTCTCTTTATTCACTTATCGTTCCTCAGCTGGCAACTTACCCATAGGGAATCCACGCCAGAAAATATCCACAGCAGACTTCTGTCTGCAACTACACCGAAGACCACTCAGTGGTCGTTAGGAAAGTAACCAAGGTTTCCTCTTCAACCCCCAAGATGACCACTCAGTGGTCTTTAGGAAAATAATCAAGTTTCCCTCTTTAAACCCCCAAGTCAAGAGACCATCTAACCTCCTGTTTGACATCTTCTGGTCTGCCATAGTGTTCAGGAACAAAGCCGTGCTACAAACAAGGAGGCTTCTCTCACCCGTCACGTGCCCCAGCGTCCAGTCAATAAGGAAAGGCTAGTGAATTAAGTACTATACATATACGTTCTAACATTGTAGCCATACTTCTATAATTCACAATCTGTCTTTTTTAATCTCCACCTGCACTGCTCAACATGGAAATTCACTTATGTTTGAAGTCCATTCCATTCATGACAATACACACAACATCTCTTGTCATGACACTTACCTGGCGTCGCGTTTTTACATTTAATCTTTTCTCGCTGTTGTATACCAGCTACATGCCAGTTCATTTTCAAGAGGAATATTTTCAAGAGGAATACCTGTAACCATGGCATGCATCATTAGAAATTCCCAATTTAACGTTTGTAACTGTACAGTTGATGACTGAATTCATTCATAAATTCAATGTACATATGCTTTTTAATTAAAGCTTGTATTGAGGGAATACAATACAATTGAGTGGATGGTCGAGTCAGTCTTAAGTTAAAAAAAAAAAAAAAAATTAACCTTACTGCATTACTCCTGTGCGTGAGGTGAGGACATAACGAAATGTTACGAATTTATTTGTTTTTGTTAACTTTGGATTTGATACACACTAGGGATGAAAGTGTACTATTTGTTTGCAGGAAAGGAAGAGGGAAATGAAATGTTTTGTTCTGTTACCTCTCCCCCCTTGTCAAAAGACCTCTTTGGTAATGACAATAAAAGTTGTTTCTCTGAATTTACTCCCAAATGTGTAATACACGAAGAAATTGGCAGAATTGTTAATGGCCGAGCTTAGCTGGAAAAACCTTCTAATGACCCAGGCCAAATTGTCATAGCGTCCACCTACTCCCAAATCAGGAACAATAATGTAAGAAATACTCATCACAATGGAAGGCACCATACAGACAATAAATAAAACGGAAGTGCCGATAAATACGCGAGTTATCGCTAAATCACGATAACTGACCGAATCAGAAGCAGTCGACACTTTTTCCCTCCACTGAGCGATCTTCTTCATTTCCACTGCAGTGACGATTGTACAAACAGTAACACAAATGAACGAGTATCCAGGCAGAACTATACCGTAAACCACGCCATACAGGACGTCTATCATATAACTTATGGCGGAAATAATAGTCTGATGGATAGTTCACATGGGCAATACTGCTGTCTCTTGGATCAAAAATGCACAGCACACTGTATTGGAATGCCACGATGTACACATTGAGGCCAGTGGTGATGAAGAC
>JADBJO010005285.1:127500-147500 GCA_016801955.1 Conus betulinus
TACTGAGAACAAAGTACACACCTTCAACATATAATAGACAAAGTGAAAATATTGTTTTTAATATGATTGTGCCATGTATAGAATACACAAATTGCTCTATGCAATGGTTCAAGGCATATATTTAGGGAGCATTCTGAGTAATTACCTTTCCTTACCCCCAAGTTTAGTAAGAAACTAGCCCATTCCGGCTATACTTCTTATGCAGTGCTTATTAGGGTACTGGCGAATCGTATTCATATGCTAGCCTCAGGGTTCTACCTCCTCTTCACAGTCTTCTCTCCAGTGCACTGAATTATTGCAGTTCTCTCCTCGACAATGGCCACATGCCGCTGTGCAAACAAGTCCATGCTTGCGGCATGTGCACTGTGTTGTGCCACAGTTTCCTTTACAGTTACACCGAATGACATTCAGAAGCTCTTCTAGAGCAGCAGGCATATCTGTCGGTATAGGGAGTAGCATCCCATTGTTTACCTCCCATCCCCAGTTAACTGGATCCATTTGCAGGTCTCCATCAAGATGTTTCCAAGTCTGCACTTGGTAGTAGACGTGGGAAACTGTGAAATTTTGCCGCAGATGAAGAAGGAGGGAGGGAACTTGGGTGGGCTGACTTTGGTGAGACAGCAACCCTCTGCATGTACTTGATGTATCTCAGGCGGCCAAGGCTGTCATCTAATGATCCCCCACACATTTCTACTATTGCTTTTTCTCCTGCGTCTTCTATTTCATCCTGGGTACTTGTTTCTCTTCTAAAGACATCAGCAAACTTCTGGAAAGTTTGGGACATTTTCAAGAGTTTGACAGGCAGAGGTTTTCCTATTTTCATGAGTCTGCTGGTAGTATCACAGCCAGTAATGGCATGTGCAAACAGTATATTTTGGCAAATTTCCCTGCCAATTCTGCTCTGTGCTTCCTTTATGTCCCACAGCTTGGCCTTCTTATCCCCTCCAATTGGCATGAAAAAAAACGCCACAAAGGTCTCCATGTACATGATGCAGCAGCAACACCAGAAGGTCTGTATCTTCTCCAACCAGGACTGTTGTTCTGATGATGCAGCCTCAAGGGTAGCCTTGGCAATCAGACAGTCTGCATCATCTTTGGCATGACGAGTTTGGAAGCCATTCTCCAACAGAGAACTACTCAGGAGATTGATAAAGCGTTGCTTGTGGCTGGGTTGGCGAGAAATTTGTCACGGGTATCATGCAGGATCATGTCTCCAGTGAAATTCACCTGCACTGAGGTACCATGACGACGGAAATGGGTTGCAGCTTTTGTTGTGAGTTGTGTGCTGTATCCATCAAACACAACAGTGGCCCCCTGGCGTATTTACGTGACACAAATTATGTGTACATATCAACCAGTTGATTGTATGTGGAACCTCTCTGCCATGGTAAGTGATGCAGCAAGGAACCTCCATCAAGACAAAAGTGTATGTCTGTACTTGGCAGAGTGCTGTTCTCATTCTGTGTTGACCAAAGCTTTTGTGCAAGAGTGGATTTTGTAGCCTCTCTCGGCAGGCCACTTGGATCAAACAGGGAGCAACGAAGATTTGTCAGCTCGTACGAAAATAATGATGGAAGTTTGTCTGGCTCACTTTTTGCAATCTGCAGCAATCGTTGAAACAAGATATGTGGATCAACGATGACAGGTTCACCATTCACTTTCACAGCCAGTTTGGTGGCAAGAGTGATGGCTAACTCCTTCTTTTTGATGACAACGCCCAGCACACTTTTTTCCAGTCATGCCATCGGGAATCCTCTTGCCAATAGCCTTAGCTTGATCAATATTGACTGCACCATCTGCCACACGCCCTGTTGCAATGCTTCGCAGTGAGCAGTCTGGGTGGGAAGGGCTCCTCTCTGTCAGGTAGGAGACCAGCTTCTGGGTGTCATTATGGTCCCTGGCTTGCCTGGTCTTGCCCATGTCTGCATGCTGGTCTGTGGTGGTAAATGTGATGCCAGTGAGGGAATGCATCACCGAGTTGATCTCGGCACAGGCAGGCATGGGCAGAAGCCACACAAGACGCTGTAACTCCCCAAAGCCAGTTCCTCTTGTAAGGCCACCACTGGTCTTGAGACTTCTCATCAACACCTGCTCAATGACAAGATCTTGCCACAAACCCGCCAATATCTCTCACTCCTCCTGAAGACATGATGCCCGTTTCATAGTCACTGTACACATCAGGATGTGTCTCTTGATGTGTCATCTGCTGGAGGTACAATCTAGCTGACTTGCATAATGGTGATGTCCAGCAGCAGCGAAGAATGGCAACATTTCAGCTACTGCTTGTAGGTGCAGTTGAAAGTGACCAGTTCTTTCGGCCTTGATGGATTTTTTTCAAAATGCCAATCATGTCGATGTATTGCAACCACAGATTGCTTGTGCGGCTGAAGAAAGTCTCTTCTTATGTTCTTCAAGTCGATGTCGTATTTCATTCAGCACACAGTTTTTTTTGTTGCTTCCTCTGCTGATGTGACACCAGACAGAAGTTGCTCAAGGATGCTGACAGCAACATCCAGGTGTTCATTTCAATGTGCAGCTCTGCTTCTATAATGGAAGAATCACCCTCTTCGTCTGCTGTACAAACATCTTGTAGAGCTGAAGGTCCAATTGACAGAGGGGGGTCTTCCAACAAGTCAACAGAGTCTTCTGGCATTGATGGTGCTGCTGGTGTATCATGAGCGTCGCAATCTTCATCAAGAGACTGTTGTTCATCATCTGAGAAAGCATCCTTCTCTGGTGCTGTATCTGCCTCGTGATGAAGGAGGATCCATGGCATGTCAAATGCCCCTGAAGTGAGTATGGCATTGAGGGCTGCATCCATGAGCAGGTGTCCGCGCACAGCCCGAGAGTTCGCTTTCCCACTCATAATGTGCACAACTGCGTTTGGAGCAAAGACCAGTTCCAGAGCCTCCTGCAGACCAGACCCAGCCATAAGATGGCCGATACACCCCAAGAAACTCATCTGCATGTGAAAATCCCCCAAGCGAAGAACTACAGACCGCAAGGGACTATCAGCTGATGAACTATTGACAATATTTTGGGCTTTGATGTAGAGAGGCTGATCAAAAGCGACCACTGGAGTGACCTTGTATTCCTTCACAGCCTTTCATGCCAAGCTTCTGTTTTTCCCTAGGAGAATGGATCCCACCTCTGCATAAACTGCAGGTTTCATCATCATCCTGTAAACAGAAAGACCCCTATTTATGACCGATGTGAAACATTTTGCCTAAACAATATTTACAATGTGTGAAAACAATCATATAGAGCAACATTTCTGACATCGCTAAACATTTTTAAAAAATACCCCAAGTCTGAAACATAAACTGGAAAAAGGCTCAATTTTGACACAAATTTGTGTCCATACTTTTTGTGTAACAGCATCTTCTGCGATGGCTTCTGGTCCCAAGTCCGACGACCCCGAGAGCCGAATTTGACCCAACTATAAGGCATATGAAGATAAAAGGAAAAAATCAAAACTATTTAATTTGATGCGAGAAAGACCATATACTTTGATTGAACTATTATCTTCTGATGATGGAAATATTCTTCGTCTGTTTGCTAATATATTGCGGATGTTATGATATCAGAGAGAAAAAAAATGTCAGTTGCTGTTTCCCTGTGAGACAGTGCTTTGGTTCTCCGTATGTCATAGCTGGTCATCTAGGCCCACGTTTGGTGATCTTTTGTTTGTCGTTAACTTTATTATTCCCAAATAGATCAATACTGGGAATCGTGTTTGTAATGTTTATACATTTTTCGTTTCATGAATTCTTGACGCTGCATTAATGATAGCCCCCTTGACATGAAGACTGTATTTTGTCATTGTCAATAAAAACGATTCTGAAGCTCTGAAGCGTCTCTCTCCGCGCGCGCGCATGGAATCCTAGTAGCACTCATGCGTGCGATCGTACTTGCGTATATGTGTGTGTGTGTGTGTGTGTGCGTGTGCGTGTGCGCGTGCGTTTGTGCGTTTGTGCGTGCGTGCGTGCGAGCGCGCACGCGCGCGTGTATGTGTGTGTGTGTGTGTGTGTGTGTGTGTGTGTGTGTGTGTGTGTGTGTGTGCATGTGTGTGTGTGTGTGTGTGTGTGTGTGTGTGTGTGTGTGTGTGTGTGCGTATGTGCATGAATGTGTATGTCTGTGTGCCTTTGTCTGAGTGTTCGTATAGGTGTGTGTGAGCGCGAACTCGT
Organism: Conus betulinus; assembly: GCA_016801955.1. Lineage (NCBI taxonomy): Eukaryota > Metazoa > Mollusca > Gastropoda > Neogastropoda > Conidae > Conus > Conus betulinus. The sequence goes on from JADBJO010005285.1 coordinate 131,688, forward strand.
GTGTGTGTGTGTGTGTGTGTGTGTGTGTGTGTGTGTGTGTGTGTGTGTGTGTGTGTGTGTGTGTGTGTGTGTGTGTGTGTGTGTGTGTGAAATAGGGTTTTAAACAGCGAATGGCGGAAAACGGAGAACCCCAAAATTCTTATTACTCTCTCTCTCTCTCTCTCTCTCTCTCTCTCTCTCTCTCTCTCTCTCTCTCACACACACACACACACACACACACACCACACACACACACACACACACACACACACACACATACACTCTCTTACGCACACTCACTTACACACACACACACACACACACACACACACACACACACACACACACACACACACACACACACACACGTTGAGTGACTAGATTGTAACAATAACAGGCGCATATAGACAACTCTCCGTTTTTTGGATCCATCTGCCGCGGAATTTGTCCAACGTATTATTAATTGTGAACGCTGACTTTGAATACCATCATATCTTAAAGTAATAGCCAGGCATACGATTTTATTGCAATGAAATACAAGATATAACGGTAACGATCCAGCACTGATTTGTCTTGGGTTTCTTCGTAATGCAGGCGTGCTTATCATGAATATACAGACCGTCTAGCGAAACAGTGAGCAAGAATGAAATCAAATATAACTAGATCTTGTTGTCGTTGTTGTTGTTGTTGCTGCTGCTGCTGCTGCTGCTGCTGTTGCTGCTGCTGTTGTTGTTGTTTATCATTAGCAGAATCACGCACGCAGAAGAAGACACGCTGGCCCTGTTTGTTTCATTTGTTGCATGCCAATACCTTTTGTGTATTGATAAGCGTTCGGGGTAGTGCTAAATTCTCCCATCACGAAATATGCCATGAAAATGTATCACATTTGCTATTTAAAAAGGCTTTTGAATTTTGTTTTACTCTGCTATGCTTTTCGAGAAGATACCTACTTCACCAGCAGGTTAATGTTGTTAAAAATGAGCAATTGATTTCAAGGGAAGCAACCCTTATCTTTAGTAATGGCAGTTCGTTTATCGTAAAACCTCGTTCTAAACGCTCGCCCTCTCTCTCTCTCTCTCTCTCTCTCTCTCTCTCTCTCTCTCTCTCTCTCTCTCTCTCTCTCTCTCTCTCTCTCTCTCACACACACACACACACACACACATTTTTGTTCTGTCTATAGTTATTTTACTGCTCACTACATATTTAATAATTTTCATGGAAGGGTTTAGAATCGCAGCCCAGTGTACCAGGCTATTGAGACAATGAACCAACGATTTAACCCTCACTAGCAACATCATCTTCACAAAATAGTAACAACAGCAGCTGAACAATACCTGACATTTTTCCAATTGTCAACTGTACTTTCTGTGTAAATCAGTTGGTGCTGATGGACTTATTCGGGTTTTATCACATGAAAGAGTGTCATCAGAAGACAGTGGTGGCATTGTCCTTACATCTAAAGTATTGACAGAGAAAAAACACCAGATATATACTGGTGTTTCTATCGCCACTGGAGAAAACCACAGTTGAATACCTGGCTGTCCAAAGTGACCACACAAGGGATAATTGAATCGTAAACTAAAAAGGCAACTCACAGAAAAATACATTTCAAACTTAATGTTGATCTTAAGAGTTAACAAGTGACACCTGAATAATCAACCAGAAAGAGTGACCATCTTTACTTTTTAATATCTAGTCGTCAGTCAAGTAACTATTGACTCAGGAAGAGTTGTTGCTATCTTACTGTTTGAAATCAGGACTGAAGTATTGCAAGGTACTCTGACCTGCACTGCTGGAACCACTTATGCGCAATCAAATAATTCAGAATCAGTTGAAGTTCTTGCAAACATCGCACAAAATCTTGGATTGACGGATTTGTGGTATGAAGGTAAGATAAAATGTCAGAGATATACTTGCATATGCCAGTTCCCAGAAATTACGAACAAATGCATTGCTTTTATTTATGGCACTTTTGTTGTGTTCAGAAAACGAAATATATTGCATGCACTACTGTATGTTTCAAATGTAGCTTTAATATACAGAAAATATTCTTTCTTTTAATCCTTGTGGCTTTGTTAAAAAGAAAAGCCAGCGAGTCATATACCAATTACCAGCCACACCATCCTCTACGACCCCCCTCCCCTTTTTACTCCCCCCCACCTCCCCCTCTCTCTCTCTCTCTCTCTCTCTCTCTCTCTCTCTCTCTCTCTCTCTCTCTCTCTCTCTCTCTCTCTCTGTCTTGCAAACTACAATTAGGGTTAGCAGTTTACATTTCTCAGTCTCTACCCTCATTCCTCAACCACCTCTTCCATTCCCACTCTTCCTTCAGTATGTTGAGCTTACATTTGATGTTACCTTGAGTGGGGGCGTAGAGCTCTGCCGACAATGGGGCGGAGAACTTTGACATAATTGCTGTGTGAGTTTAAACTCTCCACTCACTTCTGTCCTTTCCTTATCTGATCATGCAATGACTGATTGTGCATGGGAAAAGAATACTCTCATCCTCCCACCTCTATTTCTAAGAAACTACTCAACCTTCCCCAACTCCCTTTCTCAAAGGTGCGGGCAGCGTGGCATTGTTTATGTGCATAAAGGCTTAACATCTGAGAGACTGTCTATTCAAATATTCTACTCGTTTTTTTCAAACTGTAGGCGGTGGGGGAGGGGATGACTCTCCCATTCCAGATCATTTGCCACCCCCTCCCCCCCCCCACTTCCAATTACTTACACTCGCCCCATTCTACTCTATGTGATACGATTGGCTCTGATCTTTCTCTGACAGCCTGTCAATCAGAGAACAGATGTAAAGCTTAGCACACAAAAAGGTGAAACTAAATCTCCTCACTTCACTGCTGCACCAAAGGCTGAAAGACTGATCACCAACAGTGAACTAACAAAAAACAACAACAACAACAACAACAACAACAACAAACACAGGTGTGTACCAGATAGAAGAATGCTCATCTGTCCTACTCTGAGATCCTATGTCAGGTTTCGCTGATCAACCCAGAAGAACTGAAGTTGAAACTAAGCTTCTAAGTCTTGAGACTGTGCATTGCTTGTATGTATGCCACATATTACAACAGTAAAACTTACGCCAATACTTGGTGACATCTATGAAAAATGATGAATGAATATCAGGTTGCAATGGTTTCATGTTTTGCCACATCTGGGTAAAACCTGTTAAGATGCTTGATTAACATTCTATGTAAACAAGATGCTTGATTAACATTCTATGTTAACAATATGACCCTTTGCCAGAATTCAATAATACCCATTAAGAGGATCACTAGAATGCTATCTTCTGACAAGACACTGGGCGAAAACTGTCAAGGTAATTTGTAATGCTCGATAGTGGCTGACCCTAATCAACAGGTGCAGAGGTCAACAAGTGTATTCCAAGTTACTTCAGCTCAGTTTTAACTAAATTGAAGAGTTGTTTGCCTTCAATTGTTCAGCATTTTATTACTGTCCCCTACCACCTCTCAAATTCCACTCAAAATCTGAGTGAAGAATTTAAGGGGATACTGTTGAGTGTGGCAGATATATTCATGCTGTACTAATCCCTTGTTGACTGAGATCACACACATGTACTGAAAGCCAGAGGGCAAGTGCGTGAACTTGACAAACTGCATTTTCACCTACGTAACCAGGAACCAGGTTCTGTCTTGTGAACAGATCCTGGGTCCCTGTTCTTAGGCTTCATCTCCCTGTCCCTGGTCTTCTAGTACAGGACCAAGCAAGTGGCCAAGCAGACAAAACAGATAGCCTGCCTCAAGAGAAGGAGGACCAGTCCCCAGCAACTGGAGAGAGATCGACACTCCTCTCAAACTCAGATACGTTCTGATAATCTAAGTAGACTCGAACCCAACTCATCTAGATCGTCCCCTCTCTTAATGATGAGATAACGTGGGAAAAAAAGGCAGCCAGAGAAAGGCGTTTTGTGAAGCTCTATTGATTTGTTTTGAGTGACGCTCTATTATTTGTATATTCAATCCTTGTAGACACAAGTAAAGTTGATGTGTGAAAGTGCACTTCATTTGTGTCAATTTTTTTACTGTTCATACAATACGTAATGTTTGAACTTATCTCTAATTCTTTCACTCAGAGCTACAAGTACAAGATTAGGGAGAATTATTATTTCACAGCCATTCTTGGGTATTTTTTTCACAGTCTCGAGAAAAACAAAGATTTCTTTCGTTGATTTGTATTGGCAAGTAGCACCCTCCGTCACTAGTAAAAGAGGGGTTGGAGATGAAACTCTTTAACAAAGAAAAATTCCGAGTCCTTCCCCTAGAGACCACACCTACCCACCCCCAACTACTCATCACAGGCAGACAAAGAGAGCTGAGATAAAGAATGACGACCACTTTTGTAGTTATTTAATTAATGATACATTATGGATCTTATATGAACACACACACACACACACACACACACACACACACACACACACACACACACACACACACACACACACACACACACACACATATACACACACACACACACTCACGCGTGCGTGCGCGCCCCCACACACACACACACACACACACACACACACACACACACACACACACACACACACACCCATGCACACACACTAACAGGCGCACGCATGCACGCACCCACACACGCACGCACGCACGCATGCACGCACACACAGTTGTATCTCTCTCGATCTATGAATCCATCTATCTGCCTATTTGTCTATCTCAGCATATATCCATGTATGCATACATATATACATATATACCTACATACACACAGACATACAAACATAGATGCATACATACACACAAATATACAAACACACATACATACATGCGTCCATACATACATATAAGCAGACATGCATACATACATACATCTCCCTCTCACACACACACACACGCACATACACACATACACACACACACACACACACACACACACGCGCGCGCGCGCGCGCGCGCGCGCGCGCGCGCGCGCGCACGCGCGCGCGCGCGCACACACACTCACACACACACACTCACTCACTCACTCACTCACTCACTTACTTACTCATGCAGGAAAAGAAAGAGAGACAGGGAGTAACAGGTAGTAAAATGAGTGGTTGTAGGAAGAGTGAAGGAAAGAGAAACTAATACAAACGAAGCGCACAGACAGCTTTTTCTCCCAGCACGAGTGACAGCAAATAAACCAACACAACAGCAGTGAATGGAAAAAGTACAGGAAAGGTAATGACGGATGATAGGAGCTTGGACTGAAGTGCACGTAAAACAAACGCACACATTTGCATTAACAAAAAACATATTTGGTTGGTTGATTCATCCCTTCAAAAAAAACATTGTTTTTTTTTGTTATGCGGCAACCAATGATGGAATCTCACACAGCAGTGTGTAATCCAGCCTGTGTCAACTGGTAGTGCGCACGGGGGTCTTGGTGACCTCGTTACCGCGCGGGATAAAAAGTGCAAAGTTGCGTTAACTGTGCCTGTTTTGCATCAAGCTTGCTGGCGACACAAGATGTGTAAAATGAAAAATTCTTTTTTCCCGTGCCGTGCAAGAGCAGTCTCTCAAGTGAGTTTTATGCCCCTTCTTTTGGGCTGTTTAAGCGCGGGGTTGGTTACTGTCAGCCCTTTTCTCACCATGCCACCACGAGAAGAAAACTTAGCACCTTTGACAAAACCAGGGCGATTGCGTGGATACAAGATGGCATTGCAAAGGCTGAAGTGGCGCGACGACTTGGTGTGCATCATTCAGTTATTGTTAGACTGAATCAGCGTTTTAGGGCGACCAACAGCGTTGAAGAGAGGCCACGGTCAGGTCGGCCTAGGCAGACTACTCCCAGAGAAGATCGTTTCATCGAGAGGCAGGCCCTATTGCAGCGGGATACCACTTCCACCAGCATCCAAAGGCAGCTCGTATGGCAAATAACACCATCCTCAGCCGTCAAGCCATACGAAAACCGTCTTCACCACTTCGGCCTCAGATCACGTCGCCCAGCTGTTCGACCACGACTGCTAGCAGCCCATAGGCTGGCTCGCCGAGCTTTCTGCCATCGTCATGTGAGATGGAACCAACAACAGTGGTCCCAGGTCCTCTTTTCAGATGAGTCGCGGTTTAGTCTTGAACACAATGACGGGCCGAACTAGAGTTTGGAGGCGTGTTGGTGAACGTTACATTGATGCAGCTGTTCGCCAGACCAGGCCTTTGGGGGAGGATCTGTTATGGTATGGGGTGCCTTCAGCAGCCTCCACCACAAGACACCACTCTACCATATTGATGGAAACCTCACAGGCATCCGCTATATCGGGATGAAATCCTGGCGCCTTTCGTTGTTCCGACCATGCAACGGATAGGACCCATGGCAGTCTTCCAAGACGACAATGCTCGGCCACATAGGGCCCGGGTGGCCGAAAACTTCATTGTGCAGGCCGGCATCAACAGGATGATCTTCCCGGCGTATAGTCCCGACCTCAATCCCATCGAGCATATGTGGGATGAGTGAGTTGGGGAGACGTGTGAAGGAGAACCATCCACCTCCCAGAGACCGCCAGGATCTCTTCCAAATGCTGCAACTGGAATGGCAGAGAATCCCTCAGAGGGGTCATCAGAACACTGGTCAACTCGATGAGGAGTCGCTGCGTGGAATGTCTCGCCAATGGCGGGGGCCACACCCACTATTGAAATGATTTTGTGAACTGAACAGATTTTGCGAACTTTGATTTCGACCATCCTCTGTTTAATTGTCTGTAAATCAACAACCGTTCATTCGATCCCAATGAAATTCAATGTACGTTGGAACAAGATAATGAATTAAATCTATTCCCAATTTCAAAATCGTGGCTTTTTATTTTGGAAATTATGCGGGTACATGTAAACTGTGCTTAACGTCCGTCCGTTTGAAATAGTTGTATGAATGCATTTCATCGAATTATACAACGCAGCTGAATAAACGTTCTCTTTATTAATGCATCCAGCTTTATTTTGTATCACCATTACCGACGATGGCCTGTCACAGACTCAGCGGTCATTCCATTGAAAATGGATGAAATAACGTGGTGGAAATGTTGCTGTTTGGGGTGCTTTCAGCTCGAGTAGCCCCCTCGCGCAGGCATAGGGCCTCTCGTTGTCCATTGCTGCATTGCTGACATCCTGCATCCACATCAACTTTCTTTCCTGGCTACCCTTTCCACTGCTTTCAGGCATGACAATAATCCCTATGTAAAGACCAGGCGACCATAGACAGCCTTTTAATCTCTGGCACACTCACGTAGCGAAAAGGTGACATTCTTAAAGAAAGATATTTCCTGAAAAAATCCATAAACAAGAAAGTAATCAACAATGTGCTGATTACCTAACTGACACATTCGGGCGGATAAGACGAGGCTGTGAGCGGTAGAGTGTGCAAGAAGGGATGGACGTAGAGTGATAGGTTCAGGAGCCAAGGGGGCCACAACCAGTCGAGGAGAACGCAGAGGGAACGAAGTAAAGATTCCCCCCCCCCCCCTTTATTCGGCTTCCAACGCCCAGAATCGCAAAGTCTCAGGCTTAAAGCGCTTTATGTACAGCAGAACACTGGATTGCAAAGCCAGCAACATTGTGCCGCAAACAAAACAACTCTTGGAAGGCCGGAACTGCCAGAAATTTGTGCTTTCTTTTGCAGCTTCCGCGTTGTTAGCTCGCCGTCTGCCCAAGTATTTAAAATATGACCTGTTGGTAAAAAGCTTAGAACCCAAAGAATACAATGAAGTATAGCCTAAGCAATGAATAGCAGGAATTTACATTTTTCATGTATATAAATTTGATTATCCAAAACTGTATCTTAGTGGAAATTTTTGGCACTGTTATTAGTACAAAACGCAGCTAGATTTCCCCTTTCCCGTCTGACCAAATGAGATTTTGATATAATTTTTGTTTAGAAAATAATCTGCTGAAGCGGACTACTATTAAAACCGTTTGTATAATTTCAATTGTGTCTATTATCATCGTTTGTATAATTTCAATTGTGTTTATCATAGAAATGAAATCACGAACAGAACGTATGTAGAAAAGTCTTAATCTTGTAGAGTGATGAATACGAAGAAATTACACTTCAAGTGATGTCAGTATTGTCTCTCATTTCGCACAGTCACAAGCTTGTATGGAAAATATCCCATGCATGTGATGTACAAAACGAGAGTTTACAAGACTTTACTTTCAATGTTTGTTTTATGGATTCTACAGACGTCATATTTCGTGCGAAAGAAAAATGATATTCAAGGTTTGGCCTGCAGAGATTCCAAAACGGCATGAAAATTTCAAGTGCGCAAAAAACTCAATATAGAGAAAATGTTGGCTTCCCGATCTATTTTAGTCGTAACAAATAAAACATATTAATTTTTGTGCCTTCTTTGATGCATATACATTAAAATCTTTATAGTTCTGGGCCGTTCACATTTTTTAAGTTTTTACATAAAAACAATCAAGATTCATCAATCAAGGCAACTCTGAAACAAACCATTTTGTTTGTTAAAAGGTGACCAAGCGAAAAGTGCACACGGTAGTACATAGCTACATTGTCTGCCCCCCCCCCCCCCCACACACACACACACACCTCTCTTGCCCCCACCCCATCCCCCCACCCCCACCATCTTGCTGGCATAACATTTTATAGTACATCACATAAATCAATTCGAAAGGTGAAACTTTAGCCATCGACTCTTGAGAGACGTTATTTTACAAGAAAGTTTCAAGAGAGGAAACTATTATCGCCTTCACAACAAGACTCATATATGAAAGGTCCGAAAGATTTTGTCTCCTGTTATTAGTACTCACCTCACATTGACTGTCAAGGACTTGTTATTCTAAACAAGGCTCCTGAAGTCAGCATCAGATTCACATTGACTGGAAAGTACTTGTTACTCAAACAAATTTCCCATTATCCAGGTACCAGTAATGTCTAGAATGGACTTATAGAGACAAAATTCCGAAATGTCAGGTATAAAAAGAACTAGAATGGATTTGTTATTTTATAAAAACGTCGAGCACCAAAATTGGCTGTAAAGGATTTGTTATTCAAATAAGATTCTCTTAATCAAGTTCGCAGGAAAGGACAGAATTTGGGGCGATTTCTTTAAAATTATAGTCACACACACAAAACGTTCCCCTTCAGTTGAGGGTAACGATTAACAACTGACCTTAAAACAGGATCATTGTCATTTTTTGCATTCAAAGAAATAACATAGATATTCACTCTATACAATAATACAGAAAACGCTAGTCAAATCCAATAAAAAAAAATACAAAAGAGTATCCAGAGTGTCTATAAGATGACAAAAGAGTTCATAACTAGTAGAACAAAGTTCTTCACAACACATAACGTATGTGTCATTCCTGAAAATACGCATTTTGCATACCCTACATTTGTGCGAATCTGCCAAATCAGCTATTTGTGAGCTACTGATCAACTATATTGATCAACTATTTGTAAGCCCCTGATCAATTTTGAAATAATGATATCGCTGGTATTTGGCATGACAGGACCAGTAGTGTCTGACAATAAAATCAAAAGGTGGCGCTATGTCCATTGACTAGTGAGGGTAGTGTTTGAATGGGTATCCCTAGAGGCAAAGCCTTAAGACCAAAACAAAACTGTTGAGTGGAGATCCATGTAACCGCCCTCACTGTTGCAAACATACAGAATGAGTAATGAGGACTTATGTGAACACAATTTCCCCTAAATCTGACACGATGTCTAAAGTTATATAACACCATGACTAGAGAATTCGGTGTTCTAGCAATTTTTCCTCAAGTCCATCCAAAGATCCAATGTGTCATACTATCAAGCTATAAATGCCCTTTGATCGCGTTCATCAGTTAGATTCTGCTGAAAAGTATTTATAATGATTCAAAGCAGAAGTTTGAAAAATTTCCATTTGCCCCCATTTTTTAAAATCCAGTTTTACAACCGTTGCAGAACATTCTAAAAACCCAATTTAAATGTCACAGTACTCTATTGAAGTACTTAGAATTATAGTTAACAGCTCATATCACACAATGTGATGGTTGCACATCAAAACAATAGACTCGTGAAATCTGGAGCATGACAAGTCTCTGGAGATTAGAGGTCAGTCAAAAGAATAGGCAGAGGAGGTAACTGAAAACAGGAATCTAGAACATGGCCACGATCAAAAATGTATAGCACAGTCATGCTTCAAACATGGCAGGAGATCGGATCCATCTAGGCAAAGACTCTGGATGTGCTAGCACCACCTGGTTCCTGGGTTGTCTACTGCTTTCCAGAGGTTTATGATATGGTCTTCTGAGTCGAAGAGGGCCTATGCCTGGTAAAGTGGTATAGAACAGTCCAGAGACGTGATGGTGAAATGTATGGCATGATGTCCATTGTCCATGCTGTAATCTGTTCGTCTTCCATCCATGGGTCTAGAACGTTGAAGGTTTCCTTGGTCACCTAGCCGTGCAGCATATTCGATTGGCATTCCTTATAGACCCCATCTACCTGTTCTTATTTCTGCGTGAGGTCTTCTTCTTGACTGTGACTTCTTCTGGGGCTGGGTCTTCTTCCTTGGATCTTTCTGTTTTCTATCCTGCTTGCAGCGCCGCCAATAGTGATGTGTGGAGTTGAGAAGAGTGCCAGCGACGCCAGGCAGATAGTGGTGGGTTCCAGAGCTAACGGACCGCAGTCACTCAAGGAAAACACAGGGAAAGGAGTGGAGTTCCTTTCTTTTATTCAGTCTCCAGAGCCCAGGAACGCAATATCTCAGGCGAACAGGGCTTTACATGTAGCAGATCAAAAAGCCAGCCACAGTGCGCAAAATACAGCTTCCATGTTGGCTGGCTCGCCATCCGTTTTCAAGTATTCAGACTTAAATTCTTGATGAACACCTCAAAGCCGAAGAAATGAAATGAAGTACGTCACTTTGATAATGTGGTTTTACTGAACGATTGGCAAAGTCAGAAGGTGAACTCATTTATAATGAATTTCTGCCGTACTTTTTTCAATGCGATGATAAATAACAAAGGTCCGAAATATGTCTATAATGAACAAATGTCAGATATTTTACAATTTTTATTCATATAATATGAGAGAAGAACTTTGTGTTTGAAAATTAGTACAAAACGCAACTGGTTTTCTTCCTTGCCAGGTTGCTAATAATATTATGAACTTTTCATACAGTTTTTGTCAGAAAATGTTCCATAGAAACAAAGTATTAAACGATAATGTTGTGTAAATTCAGTTGTGTTTATCATAGAAATGGACTAATGATTGAAAAGTCTGAAGTTATAGAATGACAATTTAGCCAAACTCTCCGACAATGACAAAGGGTGACACGAACAAGGCGACAGTTCAAGCCAGGCTGGCTTCGTAAGTCATTTGTCTAGTCACAGTTTTTACAGATCATATCCAAAGCCTGTGACGTACAAAATGAGAGCTTACAATCTTTGCTTTTGCCGTCCATTTTTTTTTTTATTACAAGGTGTATTCATTCGAAAATGGCGTTAAATTTCTAGTGTGCAAAATGTCACTCTAGAGAAAATAGTGACTTTCCATCTGTCATTGTTGTAAAGAATAAAACGTATTGATGTTTGTGACTTCAGTGATGCATATATTATAATCTGATAGGCTTTGAGGCAATCAATTTTAAAGAATTTGCACAAAATGATAACGATTTATAAATCAATTGAGGTAAGGGGAAGGTAAATCTGGAACAATATATTTCGTCTGCTGAAAGATGACCAGGAGGGAACGTGCACACGGTAGCACCTGGCTACAATTACTGTTATAATTATTATCGTAATTATGCTATTACTATTACCATAATTATCATTATTATTATCATTATCATCATTGTTGTTCTTGTTATCATTGTTGTTGTTGTTGTTGATATTGTTTTTGTCGTTGTTGTTGTTTATGATGATGTTATTATTGTCGTGGTGGTGGTTATTGTTATCATATTATCATTGTTATTATTATTATTATTATCATCATCATCATCATCATCATCATCATTTTTATCATCATCATTGTTATTATTGTTATGATTATCATTATTACTATTATCACTATTATTGTTCTTGTTAACATTGTCATTTTATGACTACAACATTTATAGGCGTAATCAATTGAATGCCCTGGACGTATACAAATTATGAAGAACAGACATCAATTCAGATGAGTCAGAACTAAAGGCAAAACACAAAACCGTACCTACCGTCAAAAGCTTGTTCCACATCCATACTCAGAACCACCCAGCCTCGCCCTATCACATTTGACCCCTCCACCCGTTTCCAACCTCTCCATACAAAAATGCTAGCAGATGAATAAAACACATGCCTAAGTACAGGCAACACGTCTCACACATAATGTCTGAGCTGACGACAACGTCGACACACTGCCCAATCCGACCATGTCTCCGCAATGGAATCCAGTGAAGCCCATTTGGGGACGTTGTGGACAGACGTGTCATGGATTGAGTAAATCCCCTGCAGACCTACGCCAGCTTGTCTAGGCAAGGTATGTTATTAGAAGCGGAGCAACGCCTTACTTCAAATGATTTGAGGTGTGATTAAGTCTATGACCGGGAGGTGCAAGGATGTAACAGCAGCTCAAAGCAGCTACACTCACTTCTGACGGCATTTCCTGTAAGCCACACAATGGTAAACTCCAGTGAAACTTACGCATTGTTAGAACCTGAATTCAAAACATTTTTAAAAGGTTCGATAATAATAAAGGTGAGGAAAATTTCTATAGCGCCCATCCTAACAACGTAGGCTACAGGGCGCTGCTATATATCTGCTAGAAATGAAATGATTAAGTTTAGGGTCAGGGAAATTCCCTAGCGAAAAATATGCATTGTATACAAAATCGTATTTCTAATGGATGAGTTTCACTCTGAATTCACATTAAGCAGGACAACAAAGCAAAACAGACGGAATTTCATTTCCTCTTGCAGTGTTGTACCAGCTACAAGTCAGTTCATTTTTAGTACAATGCTTGGACAAACCAGATCTAAATATTGTCTGTGCACAGTGAGGGTCTGTTATCATGTTTCTCTCAATATCTGGTTTCTTCTTTTAAAGGAAATACATTACTACTATGTTTTGAGGATATACAGTACTACTATGTGTAAGGTCAAGCCAGTCTTTGGTTTTAAGTGTTGGACAGAGTTTGAATTAGGTTTCAAATTTTTGACAGTGTTTGAATCCACACGTTTCCATTTATGATTGTTGGGATAATCAGGGTGCTGAATATATATCACGAGTCTTGAGGTGTTTCTGCTCCAGGACTATTGATCACCGGTGGCGTGATCAATAATCCTGGAGCGGAAAAACCTCAAGGCTCGTAATATATATTTAGCGCCCTGATTATCCCAACAAATCATGAATTGAAACATGTGGATTCAAACTCTGTCAAACATTTGAAACCTGATTCAAACTTTGTCCAACACTTGAAATCAAGTCCTTTTGCTATCGTTATTTAAAGAAAGCAACGCCTTGCAGTCTCCACGAGGTATTCTCTACTAATTTTTTTTTCTAGTTAATTTCAGCCTGTAGTTAATACATTTCAAATATGAATACAGATAAATTAGGCTACATGAAATGCTCACCTTTGTTCAGATCATTTGACACTCTACTGTCTTTTCAGAAAGGACTCCATTGCCCACATCAGAGCTTTTGCCCCCCACCCCCCTTCTCTCTCTCTCTCTCTCTCTCTCTCTCTCTCTCTCTCTCTCTCTCTCTCTCTATCTATCTATCTATCTATCTATCTATCTGGTATTTCTGAAACAGCAGAATATCGTCTTCGTTACAAGACACAAAGCAGTTTTTTAACCTTACTGTATTATTCCTGTATATGATGACATAAGGAAATGTTACGATTTATTTGTGTTTGTTGACCTCTAGTTTGATACACACTTGGAATGAATGTGTACTATTTGTTTGCAAGGGAAAGAAGAGGGAACAGTTTTTTTTTGTTTACCACCTCCTCCCTTGTCAAAAGACCTCTTTGGTAATGACAATAAAATATCAAAGTGTCAAAAAGTCTCTCTCTCTCTCTCTCTCTCTCTCTCTCTCTCTCTCTCTGTGCGTGTGTGTGTGGTGTGTGTGTGTGTGTGTGTGTGTGTGTGTGTGTGTGTGTGTGTGTGTGATTTAACATTTTCTGTACCACTCCACTCTCCCAGAGTCCTTCAGAAGGGGCTGTGGCCTATCTGAATAAATTCCATTTCCATTTCCATCTCTCTCTCTCTCTCTCTCTCTCTCCTCTCTCTCTCTCTCTCTCTCTCTCTCTGGTATTTGTGGCATAGCAGAACATCGCCTTCGTTACAATAAACATAAATAGTTCTGATTTAGAATGTCGAAATAGAAAAGAAGATAAATTACATAAATGTAAATGTTTGTTTCATCCTGCTCTGTTTTGAAACAATGAAGAGCACAGTATATACCATCTGAATATTGGAAAAATCATATTCAATTTAGACTGACACCACTTTTGTCATTTAAGCATGAACAAACTATTAGAAACTTGTCAATATATTACCGTGTCTTGAATTTTGAAAATGTATTAATAATCATATGTTTTTTGTTTTACTATGCGTTTCTTCATGAGGGGCAATGGCCTTTGCATGAATGAATTTCTCTCTCTCTCTCTCTCTCTCTCTCTCTCTCTCTCTCTCTCTCTCTCTCTCTCTCTCTCTCTCTCTCTCTCTCTCATTTACCTTCACAGTTTACTATAATTTTTAGCATCCATTCCTCCCCTCTTTTCGTTTCCGTTATCTAAGGACAATTCATCTAATCTTTTTGAAATCCCGTTAGAAAGATAGAACGATATAACAGAGAAACATCTGTAACACCTCAACTCCAAAGTGAATGAAATTTGTTTCGGCTTGTCAAAACGAGGTCCGTGTTCCCAAGAAATTAAGGAAGGAAAAGTCATTTGTGTGGTAGATTAACAAGACTCAACACATACTGTAGCTTTATTTTGAACTAATAATATTCATGCCTTGGCAAATAAGATTTTTATTAAACATTTTGTTACTTTAGTTGCAGTTAGACGTCGTAATGTTTTGACGTATGCTTTCATGACGGTGACAGCAACGAAACAATCGCCGAGTTGTTTCTCTGAATTTACTTCCAAATGTGTAGTACACGAAGAAATTGAAAGTATTGTTAACGGCCGTACTTAACTGGAAAAACCTTCTAATGACCCAGGCCAAATTGTCGTACCGTCCACCTAATCCCAGATTAGGTATAATCATGTAGGAAGTATTCATCACATCAAAGGCACCATGCACGCAATAAACAAAAGTGAAGTGCCGATAATAACGCGAGTTATCGCTAAATCACGTGAACTGACCGAATCAGACGCAGACGACACTTTTTCTCTCCACTGGGAGAGTTTCTTCAGTTTCATGGCTGTGACGACTGTACAAACAGTAACACAAATGAGAGAGAACCCAGGCAGAAACATACCATCAACCACGCCATATATCATGTCTATCATAAAACTTATGACGAAAGTAATAGTCTGATGGATAGCTCACATGGGCAATACTGCTGTCTCTCGGATCAAAAAAACGCACAAAGACACTGTATTGGACTCCACCAACGAATACAGTGAGGCCAGTGATGATGAAGACCGCTGCCCAAAGCACAACAACGGTGGTCTTTGTTGACAGGAAATTTTTCACCAGGAGCGGTCGAGTAAACACACAGGCACCTTTCCAAAGCTATCACACTGTACACGATCTGAGAGGCAATTATTAGGCCGTGGAAACCGGTCAAAAAATTTCCCGATAACAAACTGAGCAGAAGGTCCTAGATCCCCTGGTTTTCCGATGATGAACATGTA
>JADBJO010005285.1:152500-155000 GCA_016801955.1 Conus betulinus
ATTAGCCAACAAGAGAGAATATTATAAATCACGTACGCTTGACTCTCTATCTATCTGTCTCTTTGTCTGTCTGTCCGTCTCTCTGCCTGGTGTGTGTGTGTGTGTGTGTGTGTGTGTGTGTGTGTGTGTGTGTGTGTGTGTGTGTGTGTGTGTGTGTGTGTGTGTGTTTCGGTTTGTCCTATAGTCAACAATAAAAAATAGAACATAAATGGTTGGAGATCCTTCGAGAAGACTTTAAGAATTTAATAGGAAAACAGAGAGGCTACATGTGCTCAACAGAAATTGAAATTTTGATTAAGGCTTTCTATTAAACAAAAAAATTGATTCTATACCTAAATAGGTTACTCGAACAGATAAACTAAACTGAAAGTAGTACAAAACAGGTAAAAGGAATGGTTAAATAAAAGAGGCTCCGTAAAAGTCCATAAATACTCAAAGATATGTAGGAGTTGCTGAAAAGAAATATCATCCAATAGAAAAGCCTGCAAGCGAACTACAGAGAATAATAAGAGAAATCTGCAAAAACTATAAAATTTAGAAAGAGTGGGGGTTAGTTGCCGCCAAGGACATTGACAAACAAAACACAGGACAAGACACGACGCATTTCGACCTCTTGGGTCTTCAACAAGCAAAAAAAATAGATCACATTTAACATTTAGGACGGTACAAACAAAGAACAAAGAGAGACTTATCTTATGTCCATGTGGTGTGCTGTGAAGATGGCCGCCAACAGGAAATGATAGCCTGCATTTTCATGTAGTTAAAATTCTTACGTTTTGTAGGATGCATGGCTATCATTGGCAGAAATCAGAAACTCATTGCAAACGCAAACGAACCTGTATTTCTGAAGGAGAGACATGCAAAAGATGAAGAGACATTTTCGATTGCAGCGTGTATGGGTAAATGACAGATAATCACTGGGAACCCTTTTATTCGAGTTTGGTACTTTCAAGATTCCAACTGGTGTTCCAGATTCTTCATGTCAGTGAATGAGCTTGTACTGGTTTGTGTCGGTAGTATCTTTTTATACAACTCATGAAACGCCTCCCTGCAAGCCGTTGTTCTGAATCAGTAATTCATATTGTCAATAATGACTAAAACCGAGGTTTTGATTTAGTCTTTTCTTCACCAAGCTAGATGTGCAAACGTTTATGGATTTGGTCTAGCTCGTGAAGTCTGAACAAAATTTGAGATCATCAAGGGATTCAGTGACACATCTGCAAAACAATGAAGGGATATATATTTAAACCACCACATCTACTCTATTTGGGTGAAGAAAATTACTTGGTGATCAAGCTAGAACAGGTGGATTATCATCCCGACACACTACCTGTCAGTGTCCGGACGTTCAAAAGGATGAAGTTCAGAAAGCCATCAAAACCATCAAGATCAACAGGTCACTACGCATGAATTGACTTAATGTTGCTATACTACAAACTGGAGAAACATCGTCGTAAAGTGGGTATGGAATCTTTGTAAAAAAAAATAGTTTTAGTATTCGGCAAATGTCCCGCGGGCCTGGAGAGATGACACAATTCTTTCTATTCCAGCGAAAGGCACATTGACTGAGTCGATGAGTGGAGAGGAACAGCAGTGTTGCTAAAACCAGCGGTGCAATGCCAGATGATACTGAACCAAATGGTTCATACAGTGACTGCCAAACTTGTTTAGGAAAAGGGGAGGTGTTGATCAAAGCGGTGTTGCGCGTAGAAATTGTTTACCTAGAGAAATGCCAGGAATTGTATATGCCATCAGCAACTACCTTTAACGCCTTTAACATCATCCACAGGCACACAGCCTGGAAAATTATCACTCCTAATAGTTAACCACTTAAGTTGGTGTTTTTATATTGAAAAAAAAAAAATATATATACATGATACTCAAGTTGGTGTGTAGGGTACAAACAGAAGTCGGACACCATGGCTGGTTGAGGGTCAATGGCGATTTCTCCTTCCTCTCCTCTCTGCTGTTGCAATTGACTGGCTTGTTGCAAAGAAGACTAGGAATCATTCTATTACTTTGTCGCAGATCAGTCAATTGCTGGATCTTCACTTTCCAGATGACATAGCATCTTTGGGAGACAGCACCTATAATCTTCGAGACTGATCAATTCGATCAGGCACTTTGCATGTACATTTGGCTTAAACATCAGCACATGCACATAAAATGTACTGAAGAGTTTTGTTCACCATCAAGGCGACATGAACCATTAACCTATTTGCAGATTTCGAAAAATCGTTATCAACATTTACTTAGCTGGGGAAATTTGGAACAAAACTTCATTGTGACAAAAACATCGTTTCTAAATCCTGAATTTGGTCTCAACATTGTTGTGAGGGTGTGAGACAAGAACAGAATTTTGACGTGTTTGAGACTTCATGTAGATGTAAGATACTTAAGTACTATTAGATACACTTCATGCCTAATAAACAACTTAGTGATCAGTTCGGGTAGTGTTAAAAAATATCTACTATCTGCAGATGATGCTTGAGGCAGCGGT